>QNGE01000255.1:191342-206888 GCA_008508345.1 Paragonimus westermani
CTACTTAAGCGTCTGAGCACGACAAGAAACGGAAACACTCATTTGCACACCATACTCTTCTGAGGATACTCCAGTCGCTCTAGACACCATGTATCAGTTCCGTCGTGTAGCGAAAGCCATTATATGTCATTCTACCCTCCAACGATCCATCCCGTATCTCTGTCGTATTTATCACGCAATTATCTCGATCCGCGATCATCTCGATCCATGCTGCTACTGAATAGTGGTGTGAGTAGTATGGTGCGACCGTATCTTCTCATTACACTAGTTGTCTGGATCATCATTCGATTGGACGACTATTCCGGTTCTAGACATCTGTCCACAGATTTTCATATGCAGAACAATTGACGACTTGGTCTCTGTATCATGCTGACCGGTTCAGGTGTTGAGACAACATACAACACATCCGATGTTATGAGCGACTAATTATATCATTCTGCCAACACTGACTGGATTTTTCGTATCGAGGGTCCTATATACTAATCGAAAATGGTGAAGGCAACTTAATTCGAGAAAGTTTCCGCAGTCTGTGGCTTACAGTACACACGGAGGAGTACATAAGAATTGAGACCCAGTGGAAATCCTTGGATTTAACGTCGTCGAATGATCAAATAAGCCTATGGTAATCTGATCAGACAATAGTACCATCTTCACATGAACACTTTTGTGTTTATCCAAACAGCGTCGATGTGGAGAGTAAATACAAACATAAACCTACTTCACGCAATTTGTCCGCATGTAACTGGATTGGGTAGGTTGGATTAACCTTAAATCAACCATTTACGCTGAGTGCTTTCATAAAGAACCAAACCTAGATCTTTAGTCACAAGTATACACTTAGCTCTGACATCTGCCAATCGGGACCCTTAGACACTCGGAATGAGCATGGGGATGAAGTACTGCATTTCCATGGGAGATTGACCGTTAAACAACCACAAAGTCTGCTTCGAGGGACTACAACAGACACCTTGAGCAAGTAGTTGATTCCAACAGGAGACAATCATCACGTCTATATAAAAAGCAGTTGGCTTGCCTCGCTCTCTTTACATTAAACTACCAAACCATTTGGGAAACAAAAACCGGAATCTGGGTACTAGTGTTGTGAACCCAGAAGGCGGGTGGCACAAAAGTTCATTTGGGAAACCAACACACGACTTATGCCTCTCAACGGGACCACGAACAAAAGCACTCATTTGCACACCGCACTCTTCTGAGAATGCTCCAGTCGCTTTGGACACCACGTCTCAGTTCCGTCATGTGGCGAAAGCCATTGTACGTGATGCTACCCATTAATGATCCTTCCCGTATCTCTCTCGTATTTATCCCGCCATCATTTCGATTCATGCTGCTACTGAATAGTGGTGTGAGTAGTATGGTGCGACCGTCTGCCCTCACTACACTAGTGCGAAACGTGTGCCTATTCACCTTCTGCATATATCTGCTACATAACGTTCCCGATTGCTCCCGCCAACCCGCTCCCGGCACTTCAATTTAATTCATATCGTTTTGCTCCCACCACATTGACCTATTAAACGCTCTTAAGTGGATGTTGTCTTTAATCCGCTATGGAGCGTAGTCAGTTCGTTGGTTTGTGTTCCACGTAGTATCATCAAATCAAAGAGCGACCCAGTGTACACCAAAACCTTGAATGCCTTACCATTCTTGATATTCGTGGTTTTCGGATCCCTATGCCGTTTTATAAAACGTGCAGATTCAGTGCACAACGCTGTCATCACACTGACATTGTTTTTATGGCAGTTTGAAAGTGGAGCGCTAGCAACCCAGATTAACTCGTTCACTACTCACAAGCGATATTTAAATGATATTATTTGCGTAACGGATGAATCAACATGCCCTAAAGAAATGCTGGAATGGTTCAACTCAGCCCATAGGAATATCCTTTTCACCATTGAGTCTGAGTCACCCGAAGGTATCTCGTTCCTAGACGTCCCCTGTCCCGCCACTCAGAGGGGACAATACAAAGGAAAGTACACAGTAAGTTTACGTGGACTGGACAATATATGAATTTCTATAGTTTTGTACCATTAAGACAGAAAATTTATCTTATCAGACGTATGGTCGATAGAACAACGAAAATATGGTCGAGGAAAGACGATTAATGTTTAAAGTACTAGTTGAAAACGGCTATCCCGAACAGCTTGATTATGGGCATATGTTAAGCAGCACAAAACTAGTCAGTCCACGCAACCTGATCATTGCTCACAAGCGAGAATAGTTGAGCGTTCAGATTTGGTAATTCGGTCGTGCCTAATGTGAGGTCAATGGCGCAGTGGTCAACACGGTTGCCTCATGATTGGAATGGCCGGAGTTCAAATGGCGGCCATGGCAAGGATATGCACTACTGACGAGTTGTAACAAGAGAGAAACTCGAGTCTGGTGCATGTTTTCGAAAGACACCGGCTGGCTGGAAAGTCTGTCTGAATGCGAAGGCTGCAATCAAATGTGAGTGGTAGTCAACTTGAAATTAAACCAAATCCCCGACTACACATCATTAATCCACGCACCATAAAGAAAGTCTGTTTATATTTCATTGCCTCTTAAGGGCGATAATGCCTCCGAGAATATATGCAACAAAATTAGTGTAGCCCTAAGCAAGACCTATTGTGCAGCGCAAAACTACGTGTCCAGTTTAATTTCATATCGTTTTTGCGCTCGCAGTTGGAACATTGGCTGTTCATGCTACCTCTTACCGTGTATATCACTTTGTCCTCGTGGAACGAGCTATGTGGGCCGCACAACACGGCGATTATCCGAACGCATTCGGGACTTGGCAAAATCTCGCTTGTTTTCTGTCACTACGTGCCTAATGGAGTCCAAGCCCTCAATCGATCTCAATGACTCATTCCGTCCCATCTATCGCGCTCTGGGTTCACAATCAAAACATGTCAAAGAGCACGTGTTGGCAGTTGCGGAAGCCATAGCCATCCGGCTATCCTGCCCACAATTTACATTGAAAAACGTTTGGTCAAAACACTGAATTTTTTATGGACTTGTGTCCACGTCCGGACCGAACATGTTACGCAGTCATGACTACTATCTTGAGAGCCATCAATAGTCTGCACAATCGACGAGATCCTTCTGAAACTGATAATGAGCCGTTCGATCCCTTACTGTACCATTTCTCACACATGATTAATTCATATAACTGTGTTGTAATTAGCCTGATGATGAATCACCGAAAACAAGCATTTTCGCCACACGTTTATTCTAATATCGTTTTGTTGGGTTATAATCAGTAAAACGTACGTAGTGACTCGACTATGAAGAGTACTCTGAAAATGCAGTATAACACTGACTCACTTGATCTCTATCCGATAAGATTGTTCGGATAGGGTCGAGTTTCATTAGTTTCTGATTCTCAGGTATATGAAGTGAAATTTACACAGAAAGAGCTGATAGATCTTTTCAATGTTAGGAATGAAGAACCATGAATCCAACAGTTCTCACAAACAGGCCTTTTGAAAGAAGAAATCTGTCAGTTAAGGAATGCTCATATACAAATGGAGATACCTGATACTGAAACAACAGTATAGATATATATAACAAAACAAAAGTGATCAATTAGTTATCAATAAAACAATCGCAAAAGATTGCAAAGTCACTTTTTGGTGATGGAACAGGAAAAGGGTACCACAACTTAACTGAAAAGATGTGTAACACATTCAAGTCGGATAAATGCTATACAGCGGCAGGGGAGACAGAAATAATTTTCCGATACGAAAACGCGAAAATACGGTTCGCATCGGATAGACAATTGTAGCAGAAAAAAGCGAGATCAAACATTTCTCTTCCGGCAGCGCGTGACAGCCACATTTTGTTCACAACTTGTGCAACCAATCTTCCTATGCTGAATCCTTGATATTTTAACGTTTTCCTATCCACAATTCGCATCAATCGGATTACACCAGAGGTTGTAAGACACAAACTAAGTACGGTGGCTTCCAGTACGCCAGTGGACGAAACAAATTACCAAGGGCAGTTAGGACATGGTGTGAGAAAGGCATGGCACTCACATCGACCATTTAAGTGAACTTCGCTGGAGAGTACCGATCCTTCTCTGATCAGTCGATTTTACATGAACTCGTTATATCTGCTACCACCCTGCCTGGATAGACATCATATTCCAAGTATCGTAGACAGATACACAAAAGTGAGTAACAGGCCCAGTGAAAACTCACCATTCTGTCGAAAGGAATTTAAACAGCAATACGGGGATTTGTCAGTTTTTCACATAACTACCAACTAGTAGTGTTTGGTTATTGTGGCCAGACAATATTACTGGTAAATATGCTTGTCCTTGTAGCTCAGATTATTGGCAGTGCGACCCAATAAAACAGGCTCATTGCTTACTGTTGACCAGATGGATGCTAACGTGTAGAGCGAATCACCACCACATAGCATTTTGACACTGTTTATACTATCGCTGAAGCGTTTGCCCATAAGTAGCCACGCGTTGAGATTCTAACTTTCTGTGACGAGATATCAACTTGTCCGTTAGCCACAATCCGATAGACCGTAAAATCTAGATATTTGGTGGTCAGCATGCCGAGTTCAACGGAACTGGGTTGGGTTGAGTGAAACTTCGACTTGGTGGTAGTTATTAAAAGTTAAAACGATAGCAAGATGTAAGTACCAATAGAACAATACAAATCGCCTCACTCGTGTGCGCTTGTGGATATTCAGACAATACGCATATACAATTGTGGGTTGCCGATGGCAACTTCACCCCTTTCATGTAAGGTCAAAGTCAGCTAACCGCTGCTATCCATATTTATCCAACAGTGTGGATCAAATGAAACATCTCTGGACATTCGGGCAGCACTACCAGTTGAGGAAACATCCTACTAGCCATGCCAAATAAATGCATTATCAACTACTTATAATCGATAAGTAGTAAGAGTATTGCGGTTGAATTACAGATCGCGAATAGATCCACTCGGTGGACATCCTGCGAGGGTGTACACCATGAACAGGAGGAGCTGCACTACCATTGGCATGAAGTAAACGAAGAAGTCACAGCCAATAACATCTGTAGTTAATAATCTGGACGAGAATGCTGGCTACAATGAATTGTCAATCTGACACGTTGATATGGCACTCTCTCGTTATCTACATCAGTCCGGCCGGTTCCATTTCCTGTTGTGCTCGTGGAACTGACTTTCACTCCAGCCTTTTCTGTTGGAGCGCGGAGCGGACCACCACGATCTGTCGTATAGAGGAGCCTCATTAATGAGATTCACGAGTCTGAGTGAGTTAGACAGGTCCATTCGAAGAGCACAATCATTAGCGAGGGGTGGAAAAAATCGTTTTATTCGTCTGACTTTGGCCCATTACCAAGGTGATTGTGAAAATCTTGTGAAGGCGGAGTGCTTGGAATCTGATATATGACTGACGTGAACGAATGTGTAAATTCGCCCATGTGGGTCACAGGATTCTTCACAATGCGCTTATTCAATGCCGGCTCGGGCCCATCATCAACTTACCCTATACACTATTGGTTCACATTGATATTGAAACAGCATGAAACCATAAACTGAATTCGTAGCCTATGGATTAATGAGGGCACTTAATTCCTGAAGCTCTCATGTCCAAGTTCAAACAACCGAATTCAGTACGCCTGCATTCTAGAAACAAACAACCGAGATGGGAGTAAGGAGGTACTTGAAAGGATTTCTTTGCGACTTTCACTGCCTAGCTCTACCAGTTGCCCCCGACCCACGCAAAACTCAGTCGAACAAACTGATTGGTTACCACATGCTCTGTTCCAAACCGGAGACTGGTCGCGATTGACCCGGTCTGAGAAAGAGACATGATTAACTATGGATGACCAGCTTGTAGCCTATTCCAACTTACTTTAACAAGACATCGACTGGTCACCAGCATCTAACCTCAATAAATTAGGGAATCAGCAAAGTGCATGGCGTCACAAACCATGGATCAGTATTCCTAACATACGGCTCATTGAACTCGGTCGATCCGCGCGGTCAAGATCTCGTCCTTTACCACATTGGATGCTTACTCGCTGATGTGCAAGAATGAGCGTGAACAGCGATGACCGAAGATTCCAATACGGTGGAGGTACACAAAGTTTATTGGACAGGTTTTAGAGCGGTAGAGTAAAACCGCTTTGCCAGTGACCCTATCAATGCGATCCCTAATTTTACGCGACAACTTTTTCAAACAAAAACACGTAAAATGGCAAAATGTTGTCCCAGCCTTTTAACTACGTAGTGTTCGGGTTTACAGCACATTTCCGTCAGTCATAAATGCACGATCAGGTCAGTCATATTCAGAACTTCATTTTTCACCCTAAGACCAAAGTCGGCACCACAGTTTTCAAGCATTATCTTGAAGTTGGAAAGCGCATCCTGAGTGGCTACAAAACATGATTAATAATAGCATAACCTGCACCTCATGCAAGTGGTCAAACAGCAGTAGCTTGTAGTCAACAAACTATTGATCGGCTACTTTCTGACTAGGAAGGACAACAACAAAGAAGGGAACACAAGTGGTTTGTGCTGATGCTTGACTGTCATAAAACCGTAAAGAAAAAAGCGAGTTCCAGGTAAGGAAATAGGAGACATAATTACCAAAAACACTTGAGTCCACATCACATTTTATAGAAAACAGGAGAGCTTAAACTAAAAGTAAAGCGTCACCTGCAAAACAGCTTCCTAACGGTCTTCCAAACAACATTATTCACGTCAGTGAGTCCAATTAGCCATCAGCTCACCTAAAGTCTTCAGTCATCGAGAGCCCCAACCCGGGATACGAACCTGACCTAGAAAGCCTGGATCACCTTTGCTGCATAAGGACGACATGCGAATGTCCGGACTGTTAGATAACCCCATTTTTTCCGTCCAAAGACCGTCTCTTTCCCCGAGAAAACGATTTTGACCAATCAGAATGGACAGAAATCCCAAGAACCATCTACAGGTAACCTTCGCTATTTTTACCTACTCGACCTCTATTCCGCCATGTTCACTGGTGGCTCATCGATCTTAACCACCGTTTTTAGTAACTGTCCTTCGACCTTCTGCTTTGCAAATGTTTGTAGGCCATCATGCACCATATGAATGTCCTGTGTTTATCCTACCTGTTGCACACGGTCTGGACCGGAGCAAAGTGGCTTTTTGCACTCTTCCGATTTGATTTAGGAGCAATTTGCGGGAACAGTCGCGTTAATCTCAAGACCAAGATTTTCCGTTTTCTTTATCACAAGAAGGAAAATTCGATCTCAATCAAGAGCATTACTATTTCGCTGACGGGCAAACAGTAGTAAAACATTTCAAGACCGTTACACAATTAGGGACCCCAGGGTGGATGGGTGGCTTTAAGCTGACGGACGGGGATACATCAGAGTTAGGTGCAGATAACGAACGGGAGAAATAGCTGGAAATCGAGGTGGTCTGCTAGTTGGTCTTCATGACCTATTAGAAACAAGAAAGAGGAGATACTCTCGAACAGTTTACTTGCCACCCCCGTGTGAATGCGAGCTTCGGCTACTCAGGCTTTTAGATTTGCAACCAGACTAATACATGAGATTTTTACACATCCCCTCAGTTTGTTACGTCAGCGGGCGATCGGGATTCTCCAGACAACATCCAAAGGATGTTTTTTATGCCTACGGGTCATTGTGCTCCGAGCACCGACAACTGTATACTGAAATGTCTATCGTCTCGGGACGAGCTGATTCGCATATGAGTAGGACGACTTAACCTGCACTCCAAATTTTTGTCGACTGCCAGTGACATCACTGGCCGGTATAGTGAGGAGTACATTGACAAAAGAATGCTCCCAGTTCATGTAGATTGTCCAGCAAGGTAGTCCTGCACACGCGAATATGCGTCATCAATAGTTGACAGCCACGTGATATACCTGACAGTGGGTCTGATCATGCGAACCGGGACAGCAAGCAGTGGATTGATACGTATTACGTCTACAACTGGTCATTGTAAAAACAGCCAATGCTCAGCACAGAGCTGTGGCAGTTGCTCCCGTCGTTCAAGCGATTCGATGTTAATCCAAATTTATCACCTAAGTTCCTGGCTGACATAACGATAACAGAGATGCACGTTGCCTGTAGTAGGGTAGCTAAACACTCGAAAAAGCAAACCCAACATTGTTACTACTGCAGTCAACAGGGGCATAAACGTACACTATGAGCAAAAACTGGAGGAGGAGGGCTGCATGGCCTGCTGCTAACATGAATCCAGTCTAACAATGTAGCTTAAAGTGTCGTGCTTAGCTTTACTTACTCTGGTCTGGTAGAAGGCAGCGGAAAAGTTGCCATTTGATGCAGATAGCAAATATCTGACGGAGAGTGAAGACAGTGATCATTGTGGCCAAAGGTTGTTGTCTTGAGTACCAATTTTCAGGACAGGGCAGATACTGACTGCTAAAATGTCTAACCTCCAAGGGTAGAAGAACTCGTACATTTAGTTCATCAGAACTGAGAGGGAAGAAGTCTCACGGAACGTGACTACCAGAGCCAGATACCCTACTTCTGAAATACAAGTGATAAATATTGAGTGTTAAGGATACGGAGGGAATAAGAATCAAGGAGGAAAGGACAGTGGAAAGGTTTCGCCTACTTATCCTGCTATACACACCAAAGAGGGTGACTGAGTTTATACCGCGAGACGACTGATGCAATACAGGGTTACCCGTACGAGAAGTCCGGGTTGTATGTGGATAGTGCTAAGGCTACCGGTATAGGTAGGAGACCGATTAGCGTTCTTAAGCTTTATTCTGTCCTGTGGTTCATCGGAATTTTAATTGTTGACCGGTCTAGTAGTGCCTTCAGTGTGATCATTACACCTTTCGATCTAGTCCAAAATGTTATAAAGATGATATCAAGGCAAAATCTCATCGTGGTGACAATTAGAGTACAAACCACAGCAACTGTTTGGTTGCTTACTTATTACATACTGCTTGTATGGTAGACTGGTTGTGTACAGAAGGGTGGATTTTGGAAATATTCACTTCTGACCTGAAGAATTTTGTCTTATTCCCCAGTATTGTTCATCAGTGAATTGTTGTCGCTTAAACTCAAATATCTTTCGCGTATACATGTTCACTGAGCACACTCCCTTGCACTAAAAAGCTGAACGTAGCTAGCACATTCCTCTTAATCCTATCAAGATATTGTTCGTTACTCACCCTCATTTCGCATAACACTCACGGCAGTACACGTCGAATTCAGTAAGCCTATCTGTTGCCGGCTTATTCAAGAAATAAGCGTACGAGATCTCTCTAGGTAACCCGATGAGTACGCGTCTACAAACGAGAACACCACCGATTAGAATCTCAACAAAAATAGCACAAAAGCAATTAGACACACTTTATATCCAGACCGTAATTGACACTGATTGTCACATGCGGAAACCTGCTACACAATGGTAACGCGAGACTGAAAGACAAACAGTTTATCTTTGAAGAGTAGAAAAATGCAGTTAGTTTATCAAAAAGGCAAAGGACATCTTTGATTAATGCGAAGAGAGAAGTCATGCTTTTATAGTGGTAAAACAGACTTCGGATGGACAGCAAAAGTACTCCAAGGTTTATGAACGCAATCAAGCTCAGGAGGATACGTGGATAGTCTAAGCTGTTTGGTGCAATTCACAGCGCTAAGACAATGATCTAGTGCGTGCACCTCTGACCATGGCGAAGAAAGAGTGATTGCTCCCGTCAACCAACGAGAAGAGGTTTGAGATCGTGGGGACGGAAACAGGAAAAACGGCACCTCTAATTGTTGGTTGCTTGCGCTACGGATGTGTACACGCCACAGTCCAGGTATAATGGAGGAGCAGTTGTTGAACATTTGGCCCAGTGCGAGGACAAACAGAAAACAGTTTGGACAAGCGAATGCGCTTTGTGTCTGTTGGTTCTTGGTCATGGTCGTTGGTAGACTGGTGACGCAGTTTTGCCCAGAAGGTGAGTCTAATGAGAGCAAGACTGTGGTGGATTGTGAAGCAGAATTGGGAACTGCGGAGGGTAGTCCTTTCCAGAACAAAACAAGCTTCAACGAATCACTCAATGTCATCAGACGAGGGTAATTTCGAACAAACTGTTCTTTCGCATCAAACATATTCGTCACCTGAGCGAAACACCATAACAAAACGGTGGAGAAATGAATGGCTGGATAATCACATGAAAACACATAAGGATAGATAGGCACACAGTCTTGCCGATAGAAGAATACGGCCTAAATCGAATAAGGAAAAAGTTTTAGAAAAAGAAACGGACAACCACAGCTTTTCAACAAAAGTGACATAAGCTTTCAAGTATAGTAGCTAAAGACAAAAATTGTCAAGTGAGAAAATGCATCACATGTAGGGCATTGAACAGACACAGTCTAAATCGATAAAACGTTTGAGGCTCGAACTCACCACCGTGTGACTTGTGAGCACAAGAGCGTTTTTGATGACCACAAGTGGTTAACATGCGCACAACAACCATATACAGACAGATCAGAACGATTAGTGAGAAAAAGCCAAATCCCGAGAACTCAATCGTCTGAATGGCGGCTGGATAATGCTGATTCTGGCCAGAATCAATGAAGATTACCCCTGGATCACTACAAGTGAAATTAAGAACACGATGGCAAAGATCCACCGGGAGGCTTGAACCACTGAACCTCCACATTCAGCACCACGACTTCACTACTCAGCTACTCATCTACGGCCAGAGGTCTGCACAACGCCCACCTCAACTGTCCCCATACCTATACCCCACTGGTCAAACTATTGTGCTGCAGGTCCCTTATATTTATCCGCCTCTAGTGATTACATTAAACACTGACGGAACGTTTCACACATTGTTACATGTAACACACTCTGAATTGGCACTACGAACTCTCGTTTGAACTCTCTCCTTTTTTTTAATTTTGTGCCACCTCAATGAATTGCCTACGCTACCGTATTATTGACTGACACCTGCTAGCGGTTAAATTCTGGGCTCAGAGTTCACTTGGTTGTAAGTTGGATAAGTTACTAACCATTACGAGAAAGGTGACCTTAAAATTGGCTCCCGTTGGCTTAACCTAAGTGGGATTTTAAAGATACTGCATGCCATTGGCTACATACTCCGGAGGATGTGAACAAAACCTGAAACCAGAATCATAAGGGCGTTATGCTTGTCGTTATTGTCGCTTTTAGCTGCCGTTTTGCATACCTGCTTTGTGAAAATGATTGTACCGGAAAAGACAAAACAATAGATGAGTTGATAGGTGAACGTCTCACATCACCGTTTAATTTAGAACCTATTTTCGAGGATAGAGTGCACATCGGCTGACAGTACTCGTCAGTTGATGGGAAACGAGTAACAACTATGATATCGGGTTGACGATCACTCCGATGTACGCAGTCAACAATTGACATGGGCTTTACACACGTAGGGGAATAAGCAAATTTCGGTCAACAAAAAAAAACAATTGTGAAGGAATATAAATGCACTAAGTCAGTTTGTCGAAAACTGACGATCACGAAAAGTGATCATCCAGTGTTATTTCACCTGTCGTGCATTTCTACTACAACGAGAAACGATGTTGATAAAGGAAATCTCAGTCGGTGTCTACATGTTTCTCAACTCCAGAACTTTTAAATCATTCAGCGAATTTTGCTTTAGATTCCACGGAGGCAGCTTGCCTCCATATGTCATTCCTCCCAGACTATCAGGAGCTAAGAACACCAGATAAGAGGCTGTCAAACGCCAAGAAAACCGGTTTTCTTGTTAAAGCTTGCGCACTTCAGAATTTTTATCAATCACATCTAGTGAAAACACAAATTTACCAACTCTGGAGTACCACTCAAACATTTCCAGCATGACCTATTTTTGTTGATCGTGTGCAAGACAGGGATGTACGTCCAGGCACGATCCATTCACAACTTACCACCTTCAATCTTCATTCGACCGCATAACATTCGCCAGCTTTTCTCTTTCAGCACCAACATAACAACATTTCTCTAACTGACAATGTACACGCACTTCCCTACCCATTTCATTCGACCGTACTACGCGTTACTGTACATTCAATCGTATTACACAGCACCACCATGCAGATATTCGGGTTTCTTACGTACAATGGGCAGGCGGCGTGTGGAATTTTCTTCCCAAGCAGTTTGCCGCTGTTCTACAGTCTGTGATTTCAAAATCTCGAGATAGCTAACAACTGTCTACCAGTCATCGTTTAAGTTGAACCCATTATTCAATGTATCCAAGAGATCACTAGATTATACGCTTCTCCATCGGCAACTTCACAGGTGTGACGAATGAGGAACAACAATTCTGATCAGTAACGGCGGTGAAGTAGGTGATAATGTGTACTGAAAAAACAACGACGCTTTCATTGACCAACCTCTGCATAGACAATGTCACCGTGGGACAAACTAGATAGGGGCACGCTGGATATATAACCGACAAAAGGAGGTTGAACCACTGCCTCGACAAGGACCGGGATAATGATTGTGTCATTCGCATCAAAATCTGCGAAAGTTTGCAAGATCATTTTCGGAGGAATATGTCTGAACGGAGAGTCCGTACCAGGTAGCCAGGGTGTTTCGATTTGGTCAGTCGCATTGAAGAAAGTGAACACGTTCAACTGTTTCATGGTTCCTGCATGTACGATTGTGTACAGTGTAAAACAGATAGTTAAAGAAAATGGCTCGAACTGGACTCGAACTTGGTAAAAATCAACCAGTTAGCATAAGTATATAGACGGGAATGCTCATTAGGTGATAAGAGTTAACTAATAACAAACACTGAAAAGGTAATTGAGAGTAATGTATCGTGCGGCAGTAAGCAGTTGGACACTGATAGTGGTACGGCGAACACTGCTCACATCTGGCCGTAGTTCCCATAATTCAGACAAGTCTTCTAGGTTTTTTCAAGTTGACCATCATTTGATCGCAGCGTTCGCATTCAGATAGACTTTCCAGCCAGCCTCTTTCGAAAAGAAGCACTAGACTCGAGTTTCGCTCTCATTAGAGCTCNTCAACTTGAAAATAAACCAAATCCCCGACTACTCATCAGTAATCTTCTAGGTTTGTCAAATTCTACAGAGAGCACTCGTCGATTGGAGCTAGTCAGCAATTCATACATGCTCCTCCTGTTAATGAAGTGTGACCGAATCATCGCAATTACACGTTCAGACATGAACTCGTGTGAATACCAACCAAGTAGGTTGATGAGCAGGGCACAAAGCATAGTAATGGATACGTTAACTCTCATCAATAAAATCGTGATAGAAACATCTCGAACTAACCAAAACTACCAAGTTGTTGAACTTCTCAGACATGAAAGCTGTAATGAAATGTGACTAGTGTGTCCAACTTGTGAATGCACACCTATTCATCAGATGCGAATTACGTGTGTAACTTCTACGTTGTAACTTTTATCCAAACATCTTGACTACTCAACCACTTCGAGCTTGACCACAGATGCAAACAACACAAGCTGACCAATGACAATCTGTCCAGGTGTGATCCTCACCATTAGCATCTTTGTGCCGATCAGACGCTGTTAAACTTATCATCGTCCCATGAGCGTGAAACAGATGCCCGTTGTTTTACCTCGCGATACACTAACATAAACGTTAACACACCTAATGCATTGCGTTCTTACTGTCCGTGGCATATAATCACAGTCGACCAAATTTGTTAACGACCTACTGCGACGCATTCCGTACGGATAAAACGTTTACATGTTGTCTATTCAGACCAAGTGATAAAGGCTAGTTGAACCACATTCCGCTGCCCTGGCATTTATATCCCGTGGACACAGTATAAGACTAACAATGATCTGACAGTTCGGGCAAGTAATCACACCAGTCTCACCAAACCACATGTAACACTACTCTAGCGGTACGTTATAGAGGATGGTGTACGAGTGGAGTTTCATAACGTTCGTTTCAAAATCCAATCAATTCTGTTCGTGGAGTCACACCCGCTCGGTGTTCGTATAGGTCACGCACCTGGAATAGGGATTATGCGTGAAAAATGGGCCTTGCTGCTTTCCAGTTGGCTCAGTCCATTTTCTCAAGGACGTTAACACGGTTGTAGACCCCCATGCGGCTACCAATGCCCAATAGAGATAGAATGGATAAAAAGCATTGCACCTTATAACTGTGACGAAGTGTAGGGTGGTGCCCAATTTGTGGCAATACGGCACATATCATTTGTATAAAATGTGACAGTTGGTACTATCAGCAGTCGACGCAGCTTGAGACAAATGCAACAGAAATGGACTGCTGACAGTTGGTGCCGGTCAAACATCCATAAAACCCCAAATACACAAGGATGAATTGGAGAAAAGTCCCAAACGCGACCTCAAGTGGAAAGCATTGGAACGGCAGTCGGAACAGAACTGGTCTCGAAGGGAATAATCAAGTTGAGAAGCACAGATCCTAATTTTAAGCACAGAACATGGGAAATGAGACAGAAACAAGCTAGTGTGAATTAAATAACGGACGACACGATTCAACATACTTGGAAATAACAAATATTTTGATGCAGACGCCAATTTGGTGAAAATCATTTCGGTGACAAAAGGTAACGTAAGAGACCATGACGGAGGTGTCTCTGGAGAATCGTACTGCGATGAGAAGATATTTTCCAAATAAAAATTCGCCGTGGCGAAATCTGTCAAAGTTGATAGAGGGAAGACGATTCAATGCATACGTAATGCTACGATACTATTCAGTTTAAGTAAACCACCACTAGATTAAAAAAAGACTGAATAAAACGGGGGAAATGGACGTTATCAAAGCTAAGTGAATTATTTAATAGGCGATTATCAACTCCGCCGACCACACTGTTCGGCTGTGAAATTCAGTCGCTGGTTGAAGGTCAGTATGGCAATCTGAACATCAAACTTATCATAAAATGTGCCGTTTGTTGATGTCACAACCAGCGGGACAGTATGCTAGCCGTGGGATCATCACATATCCCGGCGATCGAGATAAAGGAAGAATAACATCAATCATCATCATCATAACAGCCATGAGCCTGACCAAAGGTACTGTGGCTCGGGCCGCCGCTCACCTCAACAGTAACGTGGAATATCCTAGAAGGAAACATTACTACGAAGGTCAACAAAGATTAAAGGAGATTAAGCGGAAGAACTAGAAATGGTATGGATACAGGTACGCCATTGACTGCGACACATCGCCATCTCGGATAGCGTCTCTAACCAGCGGTTTGAGTGATCATGAGGAGCCCATCCAGGCAGGCGATGCCTGCCCACTTTGCTCAATGGAGCAGTCAAGGTCTTCATATTTCGTGACCACGTTGTTGCTTGACCACCACGCGGTTCAACCCAATTGCTAGAGCCCTCAGTATATAATGCCCGGTACGGTAAACGCTCAGCTGGCATACGGAGCACGTGACCCAACCATCGCAAGCTGTGCAACAGTTGACCAATTGATCGCGCATCCCGAACGTTCCGAAATACGCGCCGGCGAACTGCCACTGCCGCATTGCTCACACGATCAGCCCACTTAATGTGGGCCCGGAGACAACGATGGTC
>QNGE01000255.1:216977-235583 GCA_008508345.1 Paragonimus westermani
GGCCCGAGCCACAGTACCTTTGGTCAGGCTCATGGCTGTTATGATGATGATGTCTAGAGCGTGCGATTGAATGGTGACACTTATGATGGAGTACGAACGGTTTACGTCTAACATCCTCAAGATCTGTTTCATAGTCAGAGTAACACCATTCTCATGGTAATCATTTAAACGCACTTCTTCGGATAGATGCCTTTCTGCTGTTGATGGTGACCTAACATGATAAAGGCCATCTCCGGATTCCCATTACGTTTACTGTATACTTACGGCTTCCAACATAGACAAACAGTGAAAAACTTCCAAACACCGTTATCCGGGAGTACATTCAAGCAAACACTGAGATCTTCGAGAAGTCTGCTAAACAGTCTGCGAGAAACAATGGTATGTGTCCTGGTTGATCGGCAAAACAGTGCAGAAGAATGAGACCTAAACCCGAACAAAACCGACCATGATTTTTACAATGTACAAAGACACTAACAAATCAGTAGGAAGTGTCCGGAAAAAAAACTGTCCGTAGCTTTCACAGACACCAAAGAATCAGAAAGCGACCGTCTGTAGCGTGTGTGATTCAATCATCGCAGTGACACATTGAACCAGACTTACGAAATCCACATGAATGTAATAGAAGTGGCGCGGGTGGAACAAGAGATGGAAAACACGCCGCGTATGAAGCCAACCCCGTCCGTGCCAAACCAATAAATACACAATACGAACCGACTGGATATCTGGAAGCCTGTTGTAGATAACTAAGGGAGCTGTGAGTAAGAAAAAAGAAACAGGACTATTGGGTTAAGGTTTTCGCGAATACGTAAAATGAGTGAGTTACGGCTGTTAACTTTACTAATATCACTAGATAGAATCAAACAGAAATGCAATAGAGGCATTTGTTTAAAAGCAAGAATAAATTGAACATCAGGCATAAATGACCATAGTTTGCGTACTCCCACAGACTATTCAGCTAGTCCTTCTCGAAAAGAAGTACTGGACTCAAGTTGCTTACCTGTTAGAGCTCGTCAGCTAATCAAATACGCGGTGATCCATACGGTTGCCTCACGAAAACGTGGCTGGATATGAGCGAGCCCTGAGTACAGTGCTTCTTTTCGGAAGAAGCAAAACAGAAAGTCTATGAAAATACGAAAACTGTGAGCAATTGTGAGTGATTTTCAACTTATATTAACCCAAATCCCCTGATGTATGCCGACGTGTGTTTTGGATTGACTTGATGTTTCATTGAGTTAACGAATGACGATAAACCCACGCAGAAATCACGTACATGCAAGCGACCAAGCTGTTCAAGGGAATTACTGGCAATGTTCCAGAAAACGTGAAAAATTATGGGCCTTCATTACATAGTAACACATCAAGTGAATTGGTCGGAATAATAGTATGTCCTCTGTCAACGGTGTCTTGTAGTGGATGAGATCGGAGTTTCATCACTATCTGTTTCATCATAGTACACACCAGTCACCCGGGCATATGGCCAGCCATTCCGTGTCGTTCTGCCGATACATGCTTAACCGTGGCTACGAGATCTGATAGCTTGAATGAGAAATAAGGAACTTCGGTGGTGCATGCTTGTGAAAAAGCTAAGCAACACTCCGAATGAATTGACCTACTCGATAAATCAGGTTGTGTAAACAAGATGTAAGCGATTCTTACAGATACTACTGAGTTTAACAAAATGACACAGGAAAAGGACAAAACAATGACAATAGAGACGCAGATAGCTAGTAGTCCAAAACAATTAAAAGACAAACGATTCATACCAACCTGAACTTATGAGACACACAGGTACTGTTATTCCTCGCCTCTACGAGCTACTGAAGATTCATAAGCCTAACTGACCTCTGCGCCTTGTTTTGAACATGAAGAATACACCATATAACACCTTAATACAACGGCTTGCTGAGATCCTGGAGCCAGTTCAGAGGAAAATTTATGATCACAGCCTAACAGATGCACTCGAATTCGTGAATACACTTCGAGACATTCACGTTGAGGAAAAATTGTTCTCTCGACGAAACTCCCCTGTTTACTAATGTGCGACTGGTGGGAAGCGTAGATTATTCATGCAATTTTGTTGACAGCGATGACATTTCGATCGGCTTGCCAACGGCGTATCTGAAGGAATTGCTTTTAAAATGCATTTCTAACGTGCAGTTTATTCTCAATGGTGGCACCTATGGACAAACTAGCAAAGTGGCGATAGGGTCACCACTGGGACTACTGCCGGCAGATATTTTTAGAGGCAAGTTGGAACGAACGGTACTCAGCACTGTTATAGATCAAATAGTGTTCTACTGGCGCATTGGTGATGATATATTCGCTGCCACAGATTTGTCTGTCAACATGGCTAATATCTTAAAAGACTTCAGCTGTACACATCCACTGATAAGTTTCACCTCAGAACTGGAGTCAGATGAGTCTTTCCACTTCCTGGACGTCTCTCTCAGTAAAAGGGCTGATAGGAGTTTGAAGTGCTCCTTTTATCGTAAGACTACTTGGTTAAGCCAGTACAGCAACTTTTATAGTTTTACCGACTTATAACACAAACGAAACCTGATCGAATGTTTGGCGGATAGAGCCACGAAAATCCACTCGGCGGATGCTTCTGAACGCGAGCTACAGTTCGAAACCTGTATTCTACCAGATAACGTCTACTCTGACAAATTTGTGACAAAACACATGAAAACAATTAAACCACCAGTTAAAATTCATGCAATTGCCAGACAAAGAAGATACGTTGGCTGAATCAGTGACCCGTCGACTCACTAGTTCTCTCAAAAGAACGCTCAACGCAGCCATACTGATTAGTTCAGTCACCAGTTCACCGCTGGTCACTCTAAGTCTGAAGGATAAAATGCCAGTCCATAACTCATCTGTGGTGATCTAGTCGTTCGCTTGCGACTGTCAAGCGAACGACGTGAGTTGTACGACTCGGAATTTCGCTAGAAGAATCAGAGAAAATCATTAAGCACGGATCGGTACAGGTGAGAGGAGGTCAATCACAAGTGCAATTGCAGGTCACCGGGCAGACAGTGATCACCAGGTCAACAGAGATCGATCGTTCACGGTTGTCTACAGGGTTCCACCAAACAGGTCAAAACTCGTTCACCAGCGAATGCTGGCCACTGCCGAGGCCAATGCGTAATCCAACCGTGTGTGGGCAGAAAAACTTCATTTAATCGCTTCAACTGCCTTGGCCATTAACTGACCCACCCGATAGATAAGTAGGCAGTTAACATCCGTTTGACGTCCACAAGCACAAAAGTGAGACAGTGTGAATTCTGATTAATACCAAGATTCGAATGCAACCGTATTCAGTTTTATTTTCTTTTATAAATGTAACAGCCTGATGAGATCTTATTGAAAACATGCTTGCTATACTTCCTGTTCTATGATCTAATAAAAAACTGATTTAAAAAATTACAGCTTGCCCTAACGATCTGGCAAACGGGTTGATCACCTTGAGAAACAGTTCAGCTGGCCTGAGCTTGCACACGTAGCTACGAGCAGAGGATTTCATGCAGTTAGTTACAACAACCCCGACGATTCTGCGGCAGAAACCTAAGCGACACTGAAGCCTACAATATCAAACCACAATAAAGTTCTTTTCAAAGGTGGTGAAAAATTTTCTTCTGAACTGCCCAAATTCCGTTCTATTTGGGAAACTAAGTGCCTCCTGATTAGAGTTTCTCAACAATTCTATTTTCGAAAAGGGTACCAGGACTTCAAGTGGCAACCACGAAGACATTAGCTTTGATTCTGTCGCACTCAAGTTTCCCAGGGGTCTTACAGTCCAGTGGTTTCTGAAAAACAAGGAACCAAATGAAGAGAACATGCAGACTTCCGGCCTGGTCATGAGGGTATCCATCATACTTTCACCTAACAACAGATAACGGGGTACGGTACTCCTTTTCTCAACCAACCGTCGTGGTACTTTTAGACCGGACGAGTGCTTACGACGCGGCTGCTCGACATGCTCCCTTAAGCTGTCATGTCCCCATTGCAGAGGAGCCCCAGTGAAGTATAATGATTTGTTAAAGTCGTTGTACACCCGATGTGAGTACAGAGTGCGCATTGATCGGCGGCTACCCCGAGCATCCTCTACTTCGAATGGCGTACAATCGTATCCTCCAATTTCAATTTCGTGAGGAACGAGGATTAGGAAGGAATACTCGGAGGTTCCGAGAAGCTCAGAGTGAAGCTCCTGACAGATGGTACGCTGACTGACGTTGGGTATGCGGACAGCACTGCTTTAATTAGTCCATCTGCAGATAATATGCAGACCGTGTTGAATCGGTCAAATGATAGATCTGGCCTGTATAGCACACCTTCCATTTTCAAGGTGTAGTGTTGTTACAAGATTTGGCTGACACAGATCCCATTTTCCTTATTGCAAACGGTCAATCGCTGCACCTACCTGAATGGTGTCATCTGATCAGCTTGTAATATTGCGTAGGAAACATCCACTTGCCGACTGGCGGTAGGGTATACCATACGTGCGTGTATGCAGGTTCGCCGTGTTGATCGGAAGTCTGATCCGTTCGTGAGGAAGGTGCACTTAAACTCCCGATATCAGGGCCCCGTTGTCCCCGCCAGTTAATATGTATTAAGTGGACTGACTGTGCGAGTAACGTGACAGTCCATCGGTGTGTGTAAGTTGGTTCATCATCATCATCATCACAGACAGCAATACATCAGTGGTTCACACCAATGCTTAACTGCCACACAACCATGAAGAAAAAGCAAACCCTATATCGGAAGAGAGAAGGAAAAAAAGGAAGGGACGGGAAGGAACCTAACTACTGAAAATAACTACGTCCAGATTCAAACATTCAACATCAAGGTGCCTTCACCCTGCAGTTGAGAGTAAGGCGTCATCAGCAAGATAGCTTCCTTACGGCTTTCACTGCCCCGCGACATTAAATGCAATCACTTCACAAACAACCCAGCCAAACAACTCGACTAGCCGACATCTCACCTAAAGTCCCCAGTCACCGACTCTGAGTCGCGAGGGCCCCAGCCCGGGAGACGAACTCGATCATCAGTGGCCAACCACTTGGTGAACATCCTTACACCAGTCGGTCGCAGTATCAACGAACAGTGCTCGGTGTGGAAGACGACTAGCTGGCATCCTTAATACGTGACCTAACCATCTAAGCCTGTGCAAACGTAGAGATTGAACAGAAGAACTCGTTTGACAATCACTACCAAACACCCGCTTCCTAACCTCCTCGTTACTTACACGCTGGTGCCACCCGATACGAGCGACTGAACGCAGACAAGGGCGGCCAACTGCCTGAAGAATGTTCACATATTCTGCCCTGAGCGACCAGGTTTCGCTGCCGTAAAGTAATACGGCCCTCACCGTTGTCTTATATACACGACCTTTAAGCTTCAGAGAAATACCTCTCTGTCGCCAGAGATGCCTCAAGTTAACGAATACCGTCCTAGCCTGAGAGATGCGCGCTTCTATTTTATTCCCTCCACCTCCACCACCGCCGCCACTGATGCAACTTCCCAGGTATATAAACCGGTCAACAACCTCCATGACTACATTATCTAACATCAAATCTACGTGACCACAGCAATTCTCCAGAAGCACTTTGTATTTCGGGGCTGCAAGGCGCATTCCGAAGTATTTAGCAGAACGCGATATAGCGTCTAGCATCGCTTGTGCTCCTTGAAAGTTGTCAAACAACAACACCTTGTCGTCACGATAATCAACATCAATCAGTCTTTCACCAGCTAGGAGGTCCACGCCGGCATCTTGTGAGTGCCGGAGACAATCCTCTATTATTTCGTCTATGACGAAATGAAACAAAAATGATGAGAGTGAACAGCCTTGATGTATGCCGCTCATGGTGCTGAAACTGTCAGACAGATCACCGTAAACCCTAATCTGGGCTGAAGTATGGGAGTAAAGTGCCGACAGTATGTTTACTAACTTAGTCGGCACATCTCTGCGTTTGAGCGACTCCAAAAGTGTAGATCGATCCACTGAATCGAGCACATCTTTATAGTCAAGAAATACAACGATTGTTGGCCGGCGATATGCATGACGCTGCTCCAAATTTGACGAAGAGTAAAAATGTGATCTATACATCCCCGCCCGAGGCAAAACCCTGCCTGTTCTTCCCTAATGTTTAAATTCCGAGCTGCAGTGAGTCGGTTAATTATAATGAATGCTAGAACCCTAGAAATGACAGGCGTCAAACTAATTCCTCTATGTTTTCCACAAGAGCCCCTGATACCTTTCTTGAATATAGGAACTATTATCGAGTGAACCCAACTCGGGGAGATGGTTTCCGTCGTCCAAACAAGTTGAAACAAATGAGTCAAAGCCCCTACTAACGCCTCTCCCCCTTCTTCGAAAAGTGGCGGCACAAGGTCATCTGGACCAGCAGTTTTATCACTCTTGAGAGCCGCAATGCAATTGCGGACCTCAGTCTTAGTGGGTGGTTCCGAGTCTACCGACCAGGGCACTACATTACAAGTTTGTGGTGGCAACGCGGTAGAAGCAGGAGGCCAGTTAAATTGACCCTCAAGGTGTTCCACCCGTCGCTCTAACCTTCTGGAATTATCATAGATGAGTGTGCCATCTACTCGCTGATAGCTTCGCTGACAGACGGTCGCCTAGAACCAGTGGCAAGGATCAGCTTAGACAGTTTACCAGTGTTTCCTGAAGCAAAAGCCGTCTCCGTCTCCTTAACTTTCCCCAATAACCAAGCCTCACGATCAACCTTTAGGCTACGCTTCAGTTTCCTACGGACATCTCTTCTAGACTTGTTATATGAACTGCCAGGAGGGATGTTCCGTCTGGCTTCTAACAACTCCAGGGATTTCTCCGAGATCCAATGTTTGTTCATTCCATGTACCCCCGTGCCGCATGCCACAGTACCCGCTTCACGAATGACCTGTGTGATCTGGGTCAAGCAGCAATCAGGACCTTCGGAGTAAGAACTACTAAGGCAGATTTCTACACTGGTTTGATACTTATGCTTTACCGACGGTATAGTCAATTTCTTAACAGCCAATGGTTGCTGTCGCTAGGGTCGTTGTTCAGAAAAAGTGAGTAAGAAACGACAACGTACCAGCGCATGATCCGAATCTCGGTATGTGCTCCAATAAGAACGACAGTCCTGAATGGAACCCCGCCACCTATAACTAACACCTATGTGGTCTATTTGAGACCAGGTCTGATTCAGAGAGGGAGGGCGCTAAGTATAGCAATGACGTGCACGATGCCTAAAACTAGTGCTGGCTAAAAACAACCTATGCTCAGCGCACAGCAGCAATAGTTGCCCGCCACTGTCCGAGCGATGTGATGCTATCTCAAACCTGTCACCTAGACGAGATTCGGCTTCACCAAGTAGGACGACCTGGGTGTTCATATCTACGGCCAGAACGACTATATCAGAACCACGTGTCGGCCGGAGAAGAACGGCCAGATCCGAATAAAAGACGTCCTTGACGCCAACGTCACTACAGTCAGTTGGAGCGTAAGCAGACAAAACGAAAAGATTTCTGACAGTTTTGCGTCTAGAACTGACCCTAACAGAACCTGCCAAGCGGACGGCACAAAGTCCAATCTATCAATGCGGCTGCGGCCGTCGTGCTGAGGACTATACCTACTCCGCCCTGACCAGTAACGGGGACCGGAGAGTCACCTGAAGTGTATAACCAGTATCGGGTAGAAAATACGGGTGCTGTTAATTCCATACGTTGACTACTGTTGTGGATTCTAGTCTCCGAGATACAGCAAACATCGATGTGCAACCAGTCTAACGTTCGTGCGAGAGCAGCCTGTTGACCTACCTGTTTTGGAGTACGAGCGTTGAAGCCACCTATATTAATTTGCGTTTTAGGTCGAAGCACAGAATGAGGGAGGTCCGGGACTGAATAGCGAGAGCTCGGACTTATCGCTACAGTGTTACTATGATTAATTATATCTGTTGTGGGACCTGCAGAGAAATTATCAGAATCGGGGGTCGGGAGGGACCTGAGAGCTAAATTCGATAAGGCAGTGGGGGAGGGGTGAGCAGCAGCATTTCTTTCGCCTATCCCCCCTGCTGTATGCAGCAGATAGGGTGACCCGGTTTATACTACGCCGATGCAGTACGGAATTGCTGATGTTTGGTTAGTTCCCGATAACCAACCATCACTGACAGTGCATCTATCGCACTGAGCACTGTTGACGATTGGAAGAAACACGAAAGCAGCAGGTTAGTGACGTGGTCACGGAATATGGAAACCGTCCGCCCGATTATGGAGCTCGCGACCATCCATACTGCTGGTAGTATACCAGTAGTGGGACCGGACGCTTGCAGCTTCTTCTTCCTGAAGCTCCACTGTTTGTTTATTTACTTCCTCTCAATAGATGAAAATCCCAATAGAAATCACGGAAAAATCCTTTCGAGTGATACGCTCGCATTTTGGGCTGGTACAGCTGTATATCTAATTAAGTAAGACCTATGAAAAGGGTGAGTAAAAGTTAAACGGGGAACAAGACAACTGGATAAAACAACCACAACGAATTAATCGGAAAAAATTCTGCCCGCTGAGTAAGGAAAGAAATTTCTTTTCGTCTTCCCTATACATTTGTAACTGTTTATTACTATGCTCCTTTGTAGACTGCTGTCCGGAGCAACGGTGGCCCGAGCCATTGTACTCATAAACACGGCTCAAGGCTGAAAATGGTGACGATGATGGACAGAGTATGTGAGGGTTGTTCAACGGAAAGACTAGACAGAGACCAAGTTTATAAAGAACACTGCCCACAATAACGAGAGCACAGAACGAATTATTGTCGTTAATACGAACCGAACTCTATCCAAGTCTGAGCGGCAAGATATCGGAAAGAAACATGCGTTTATTCGAGTGTCGTTCAGATGTGATAATACTGCAGAATGGCTAAAAAATAGAGACAATCAGAAAATCAACAAAATCTATGCTACACCAGGACTCCCTGTCCAAAACACCAAGTCCCCAGTTTCCCGGTTCTATAACAAGGACAAAGTGCTATCTCAGACCTTAGCTATGTGCGCCCACCCTTCCCATGGTTACTTTTGAATAAGCTACACTGGTCGAACATCAAAGCCAAGTTTCGAAACGAATCAGGGAACACCATTCACGTTAATCAGGACGCGATGAAATGCAACAGGTGAACAACACTAACATTCCTCGTCTAGTCAAAAGTGAGCACCGGGTGAACACTGAAAAAGTTTTCCGCGTGGAGTATTGCGCGCTAGATGGCCCATCAAGTACCTTCCGAAGAAAAACATTATCCTGTAGAGGTTACTGAAATCAGGCCGTTTGATTCAACATGCTGTCACCAAATGCTGCGCCTACGCTGATCCCAAATCGATCAGGTAGATGGTCGACCTATACAGTTCAGCCAATAGTTGAATGCAACATAACGATCCAACCAACTGATCGACCGCTGGACCATAGAGAGGAAGTGTGTAGTGAAATTGGAACATATCTACGATTGTATACGAAATGCCACTTGTAGGAAACAATGTGCTGTTTGTGTTTCAGATAATCTAAAGCTGGAATTTCACTATACTTCAAAATACTCTGGTTATAGTTTTTCGTAAAAAAGAACTAACGTGTACAGTTTCATTATCGAGTAATCTCAAGAAGCACGCTTGAAACAAACACGATCAAGAGTTGCCGTAGTGATACAAATCTCACCTGCAGGAAGATGCAAAGGTGCAATGGCGCCAGTATCTGTCACATGAATGGAAACAGGGTTGGAACAATTTGGAAGGAGCTGATCGCCGACACGGTTTATCTGGGAAATTAGTAGGCAACGCCGCAGGCACACGTATTCATCAGTGCGATAATCAGGTGAAAGTCGGTTGCGACTACAGGCACAGACTTGGTTGGCAGTAGTGAACGCGTAGCGGACACCAGTAAGCTGACAAAATTGAACGCAGGCATCCATGGATACGGGTTCTTGCAATATGATTGGCAGCAGTTTCTCCTGATCAATTCGATAACAACCAAGATATTTCACGGGAAGAGTTACATTTCCTGTAGGGGAAAATATATTCTACTGCAAAAAAACGACCGATAGGAATGCAGTATTTGCAACAACAGGTTAGGCGGTAGTTGAGGATCAGCGAGTTGAAAAACCAACCTTATAAAAGAGTTTTGGTGTACGTGTTAGCCAGTTCGAATTGACTGTCATTTATGTATAAACCAAAGATAAGTCCGTAAGCAACAGTAAGCGTTGATACTGTACTATAATGGAAAAAAACTGATGGAACACCGTTTGCTTGTTAAACTGAACAACCGTCTTAGAAACGGAACAGACAAACTAATTCAACGTACCGCTTCACAACGCCCTTAAGATCTGTGTAAGAGGAAAATAAACGAAACACACAGGATCACGACTATCAAGCCATAAGTTGGAGAGTTGATACTGGCGTTAGAATAAAGTAAACGTTGGCTCTCAGTGTGGAGAGTCCATTAATCACCATTATCAACATAAACAACACAATAGTGGTTCTTGTTGAAGAAAAAAAGCAAACCATGTACAGGAAAACAAACAACACTCGAAGTGGTGTACGACATGTCTGATTGGTTTGACAGCAGTGAGTAGTAACCAACTACAGATGAACCCCAACATCGTGTTGGAAAAATACCTTAAAAACTAGAACGCACGCAAAGCTTACTTGAAGGCAGTTGGTAAATATATCGAAGTAAAAATCACAAGATAGTCAAACGAGGAGTTGATCATAGGTGATAAGAACCCCTCGATAAGGTGAAAATGAAGTTGAAACAATCCTGGAAATTTTGATTGGTAGTTGTAACTCGTCAGATGGGGGAGCTCAGCAAAACTCACACCGCTGGCTGCAAAGCTACAAAACAAGGCTGGATATTAGTTGTAAGATATCCGCACCAAATTTAGTACGAATGAAGCTGAACAGTTCGGGCGTCATGTTCAACATGTTATTGATATCGCAGAGAACAGCATCTTGGCAATTCTCTGAAGTATAATTATTTGCTAGTGTTTACGTTCGTTTAAATTAAAGCCTGTATACATTAGGATAATCAATAAGAAAATGAGAAAACGTATGGGCGAGTTTTGATGACTATGTCGATCATTCAACATATGATTTTGGGAGAGGACTCCGGCTAATGCATGGGCTGGGCTTGTGATATTCCGCAAAAGCACGCGGCCTGGAATGTAATTATGCACGCAGTTCAAAAAAACTGAACGGGTACCAATCTTGAGGTTGAAAAGGTATATCGCCATCACCACCATCAAGCACATTAATACACTGGAGGTTCTCGCTGACGTTGAACTGTTATACAACCACAAAGTAAAAAAACGACACTTGGTCAAGAAAAAAAGAGGGAAGACTTAACCACTATAACAACTATTGCTGTATTTAAACACTCAGCAACAAGGTGCCTTCAAAACAATCAACCCAGCTGTAATTGAAAGTAAGGCATTACCAGAAAGACAACTTCCTCACAGACTTCATTGCTCCTCACAACTGTGTATTTATTTCACAGGCAACTCGGCCAAATAACGACATTGACGCCACTGAGTCCGACTAACCAAATTCCCAGCTACCGGCTCTGTTGGTCACGAAGGCTTAAACCTAGGAAGCAAACTCAACCAATAATGGCCACACCGTGGTGGACAGCTGTACTTCTCTGCCCCAGGTCATCAACTGTCCACCTCGCACTTTAGGCCGGTCAGCCGTGGCGTCGGCAGAACTTGGTATGGTAAACAACTAGTTGGGATCTTTAGCACACGACCTAAACGTCCAAGCCTGTACAAACTAGAAGAATGAACAGGAGAAATGGTTGGGCAAATACAACCAAACGCACACTTCTCAACGTCTTCATTGTTTATCAGTTGGTGCACCCGGTGCGAGCAGCCGAACGTCGACATCGATGGTCTACACATCAAAAGACTGTCCTTTTCTACCCTGAGAATCCAAGTTCCGGGGCCATAAAGTAGCGCAACATCCGCAGTCACTTTAATTACACGACCTAAAGCTTCCGAGATGTCTCTCTGTCGCCGGGGATGCCTTAGACCGGTGAATACCACCCTACTCCTGAAGACAAGAGCTTCAATTTCGTCCTCTATACCCTCGTCATTGCTGGTACAACCGCTTAGTACAGAAACCGGTCAACAACCTCAACTTCATTAGTCAACAGTAAATCAGAGCAGTCTTGCCGAAACATTTAGCACTTAGAGGCTGCACAGCGCATTCAGAAGTATTTGACAAGGTGTGAAACAACGTCTATCGTTGTCTGTACCGCTTGGAAATTGTCAAACACCTCTTCGCCAGTAAACTTTCGCTTATCTACCCAGCTGTATGTAGCAGACGGAACGCCCGGTTTACACTACGAGAAGACCGACGCATGATGGAATTGACAGTGTCGTAAATACTCATGATTGTACGTGAGTCAAGACAGTATCAGAACGCGTAGACCTAGACAGGAGAACGATTAGGGTTCTCAGCCAAAGTCTGTACCACAAGACAGCGGGTGGGTTACAGTGCACAGAAACGAATACTTTTTCCGAGAAAAGACATCAACGTCTTTCTGATCCCTAACCTGGAAAACTAGAAGACTGTGGTTCGACAGGGCTCCGCCTATTGGCTTGCCTCGCACGAGTGACTCTGTCGGTATGACCATCACACCATCCAGCTTGGTCCAATACATCTTCCAGATGCGTAAGCCGTCACACCAGGTGGAAGTCCGGTCAGGTTGTGAACAAGTTTATCGGTTTAACAGTAAGTGAATCTACAAGTCGTACCGGAATTACTACGTACGCGTTGAAACGCATTATGTCGCGTTGACATGGAAGCGCCTTATTGGTAGGGCGGACAATCCACCCCAAAACTTTGACATGAAGAGCGAAGTCCATATGAGGGCATTTCTCTGGTAGATAAGAGCATCAACTCTTAACGCAAAAGCCACTGGTTGGTAAAGCAGTTAGGCTACATTCAGTTCGAGACCAAAGCAAAAACGAAGCTGGCGATGTTGGTTTAAGAGTGGGCATTTAAAAACAATGAAGAGCTCCTGCCAAGGAAGACCCTCCAAGGAAAAACATGTTCGCCTGGGGAATACCTTACGTTAGTTACAATCTTTGGAGAAACAAACTTTCTAGAGCTATTTCGGGCTTGAAATGAGTCCAGTCGTACTAAGGAAGAAACAGTACGGAAAATTTATCAAACCGCTCCAACCTTGTTCGCACATCGACCTCAGAACGGATAATCATAAATTCGCTTATGTATAACCCTCCTACATCACCTTGGTAGACTCAACCTCGATCTACGCCCGGTTATAGAACCTAAACCTAGGATTGTTTAGCGGCAGTTATGTTTCTTGAACCATGCCACACCAACATTCGCCATGTGAATACTGCCCAAGTGAGGGTTGTCTTTCAGATATGACCTCTTGCAAACGCGAATATCTAGGTTTGGGATCCAGGCGTTTACAATAACTGTCTCAAACGATGAAGTAGCTACAGGAACTGAAGGCCCTACTCCCAGACAACAGAAAGCAAAACAAGTTTGTTTTGTTTTTTGAACAGTCTTGCCACAGCAAATAACCGAACGGAATTCCCCAGATATGATTTCCTTCATCCTGTTGTTCGTTTTGATTTGGCCCAGAGCCCAAATAAAACAGTAAACTTAATGTTGTCCAACTAGAGTCTATGCGTCCGAAGTATCATCATACGGCTCTTGATTAATGCAGGGAAGCCATTCCGTGCACAACTATACCGGAACACAACAAATGGTGGGTAGCATAACGCTAACCAGGTTGTCGCTATCCCCATCAGTTGGTCTAAATGACATGCAGGTATCAGTTTGCTCCGACATGTAATGACTGTGCAACAGTCACAAGCAGCAGGCTGGAGTCACTGAATAATGTTTCCTTTTAGAAGGTCAACGGTACCATGAGGTGCCCAAAACAGCCCTGATGAGACCTCAGTAGTAACAACGGCGTCTTTTTTGAAGGTTCTGTCAAAAACTTTGTGAGATCGATTGTTGAGATGCTACGCTACTTATAATCAATAAGAATAATCGAACTCAACAGTGTTTTAATAAGCACCCGTCCTTCCACATCAGCAAGGAGCTCCCGATTAGATTTCCGCCAACCTAGTTGCTCGGTGCTGCATAGGTACAGTGAGGGGAGCAATCCGCGTGAACTGCAACTACATGACATTCCGCTTCCCCCTATGAAAATTACCACGCATTATTTCTTTATTTCTGGGTTGCCCGCTAACAGAATTTCTATTTTTTGTTGGACCTCTAGAACAGTCAACGTGATTCCGTTCGGTCCTTCGTAAATATTTTGCCAAGTCAATTACTCCCCAACACAGTACACTCCATGATTACGTTTTTTAACCAGCCAATCACTTCCAGATTTGAGCCGCACTTGTGAGTACAGTGACGGGCTGCCGTCGGTCCACGAAGATGCAAAGTAACAAACAAACATAAAAGTGAAGCAAAGAAAATAAGCATTCGACTTTCACGAAAAATAAGAGTAAACAACTTTGCGGATACAAACTGACAACTGACTGCTACATGCTAACATACCAGAGGGTGCTTTCAGTCAGCAGTGTGGATGATCGCGAGCTCCGTAATCGGGCAGACAGTACATGTCAACTTTATTCGGCAGCGCGGTCAAAACTGCCGTATTCCGTGACCACGTCATTAACTGGCTGCTCTCAGGTTTCTTCCAATCATCAAGATCTTTGTGCACACATTTGGCTTCGTGCACTCTTACCGGTCTTCTGAATACGGATCAAAGAACTACCCTCACTTATACATGTAGTAAAAAATGGTGAGTAATTGAAACTAACAGCAATATTTCTGCAGGACAAGAATTTAGGGAAAATATTTCTATACGTCACATCTTGGACAAATACCATGTGCTAGGTCTACATTCTGTATGTGGGGATATTTTACAAGTATCGATACAAATTACCCAAGAATGAAGACAACGTCAAACCGAACTGTTTACAAAATGTTTACAATAGTTTTGGTTGATCAGGCTGCCCTTTGCAGTGATACTAGAGTGCGTGGGACAGTCGCTGATCATTAATTACGACGAAAGGGTGGGTTTTGTTAGGGTGCTTACTTCTATTCGGACATTGAGAATTAATGTGTACCGTCTGGTTGGCCACTCCACTACACATTATCTTCTTCAAATAAGATTTACAGAAGCTAGATGACGCCCTCTGGAAAGCATTCCATGCTGGATGGTGTGAAGAGAAACACACGTCTGTTGAGTTGAATTCAACTGAGGTTGACAAGTGGTGAATTGGAATGGTAGTCGGTCTGAACAGCAGATCGAAGGCATTGAAACTCAGCAGAAAGTAGGAACAGCAACTCGCGATAAGTAAAAACACCACCAAGACCGTCAAATTGCCCGAAAACCGTTCCATTACATCATGTGAAAATGAGTATTGCTGGAATCCAAAGAAGGCAAACACGCCCTTGATCATGTGATAAAGAGAAAAAGCAAGGGTTTCATGTACTCTGGTTCTCGGCACTTTGACCGTGGAATGAAACAAATGATACGAAAAGTCTGTAAACAAAAGGTATGCAGTTTTACCATGAAATTTCTGACGGGTGAAGTTTATGAATAACTTGTTGCCAAATAAACCTATATATTCTGACGACATATGAAAAACCTCGCAGATTTTCAGGAGACGAGCACCACGATCACCATCAAAACGATATTGAGTATAAACAGAAGGTACTGTGGTTCGGACCACCGCTCACCTCCGTTGGGTGTCCTAGAAAGAGAAAATGTTGCTGGAAGAGTTTAGAAACACTTTGAAGAAAAATTAAAAAAGATTGAACGGCAGAACCAAAAATGCTATGATTGCATGCAAGCCATCCACTGCGGTACACTGCTATCCTGGAAAGTGTTTCTAACATGCGACTTGAGCGGATACGAGGACCCCAGCCACGCATGCGTTACCTACCGACTATGCTCAATGGGAAAGTCAAGGTCTTCACAGTTTGCGACCACTTTGTAGCCTGACTACCACGAGGTTTTACCCAACTGTTAGTAGTCTCAGTATATAGTGCCCGACATGGTAAATGACCAGATGGTATACGGAGTACTTGACCCAACCATCTCATGCTGTACAACGTGACTAGTTGACCAATTGATCGCGTATGCTGAGTGCTCCGGAATACGCGCCGGCGAACGGCTTTATTGCTCACGCGACCAGTCCACTTGTGCTGAGCGGTTGAGAAAACGATGGTCAAACACACCAAGTTTGCTTATATCTTCGCTGCGGGCGGGTCACGTTTCCAAACCAAGGAGAAAAACGGAACGTACGCAAACACCACATACCGTTCCTTTTAGCGAAAACCGAACGTCTTTTCGGCGCCACAGATGACGCAAGTTGGTGAAGGCAAACCATGCCTTTGCTATCCTCGTTGATATCTCATCAGCAATATTACAAGCTGACGAGACAGTGCTACCCAAGAATGTGAAAATGTCCACAGGCTCACCCGGATTACCTGCAATAAAGAGAGTATAAGTGGAAACACCCCGGTCTTAAAGCAACATTTCAAGTTGAAGGTACGAGGTGCATTCCATACAAACCAGCTCGGCCACTCACTCAGCATGGTCTGCATACCTTCAGTAGAAGAGCCAAGACAATATCACCTGTATACTCCATGTCGGTCAACCTATTGTCAGGAAGAAGCCCAACAGCAAGTTCACTGGACTCCTCAAGCGCACCCTCCAGAATGTTGTTCATGAAAAATTAAACAAGGGTAGGAATCGGGCACCACTAATGACCACTAGAAGTATCGTGAATATGCCCAGTTTAGTCATGAGAAAAAACGCGTAGCAAACAAGCTTGTTTTCAGTACTTCATCATCAGGCTAAATACAACACATTTATATGGGTTCGCTGGGGGTAGTATGTCCGTGGAGTGAGGGATGATGATCATTAATGTCCAGTCAGGCAAAGTCGTGAAATCTAGTTATGTAGGCCAGTGAATTGGGTTGTAATCGTTTTCGGAAAATCGGTACTCCTATGTGGGTCAAAGGTCGCCTACTAGCCTTTGCAGAAGCCATCGCAATCCGCGTACATTCGCCCCGTTATGCTCACAAAAACGTCTGGTCAAAACACTGAACCTTCCGTGGCCCTGTATCGATCTGTTACATAGGAGTACCGATTTTCCGAAAACGATTACAACCCAATTCACTGGCCTACATAACTAGATTTCACGAGTTTGACTGACTGAACATTAATGATCATCATCCCTCACCCCACGGACATATTACCCCCGGCGAACCCATATAAATGTGTTGTATTTAGCCTGATGATGAAGTACTGAAAACAAGCTTGTTTGCCACGCGTTTTTTCTCACCACTAGAAGTGATGAATGCCCACGACAGTTATCCATATACCTTCGATCTGCTTACAGAATGGGCGGACGGTGATCTTCACAGATTCACTTATTTTCCCGGTGCTCCCTTGTGCAGGAGGCAGTTCCAGAAAAAGTTACGAACCGAATCGAAAGCAGCCTTTAGGTCCAAAAAGACCACGGTTGTCGGCTGCCTATAAGTTCTGAGGTTCCAAGACCCGTTAAGGGGCAAAAATGTGATCAATGCACCATCGATCGGACCGGAATTCCGTCTGTTCTTCGCGTAGCTGACTTTCAGTAATCTTAGAGAGCCGATGTAAAATGAGGCCAGTAAGCAACTTGGACGCAACAAACGCTAGGCTAATGCCTCTGTGGTAGTCACGTAGAACTGAGGTTCACTATCGGAAAACGGAAGTGACATTGGTAATCACCAAGCACAAGATGTCTGCAGTTTCCAGAAGCTTTGAAGGAGTTTCGTCCGTTCTTATACCAACCTCTCCTAACCATCTGTGAAAGGAGAGAGGAGATATAGTCTGAGAGCCTTGCTACGCTTCAATAACTTAAGCTCCCGGGCCACATACTTCCGATGGATGGCCGTCGGGAACGCAATAACTGACGTTTCGGGTCCAGTCGTTCACAGGATCTGGTTCAGGCCGGCTTAACTGTCCCTCAAAACGTTCAGTCCACCTGTCAAGTCGGCGCGATTGGCCGGTTGCAAGTGAACCATCTTTTTCACATGGTTTCACTTACACAAACTCGACGGCCAGCACAACTACGGATTAGGGAAAAAAGCCCTGTTATTCTCGCACAACAGCTCTTTTACTCCCTTTCGACCGTTCGAAAAAATGGTGCTCACGGTCTTTGAGCAAGCTTTTAGTCAGCTTGCGTTTAATTTCTCGACGGTCGGTATCATATTCAAAAACAGGCGGAATCGAACCCGACCTATACTGCTACCTTGACGAGGTGGTCGGGCTGGTGTACTGTTTTGATCCGGTGGGCTATGCTGACTAGGACTCCGGTCCTTCCAGGTGCAACATTGTCAGACAGGCCGAAGGGGAGCAGTCAAACGAAAAGCAGTTACACTCATAGGATTGTATGTCGCACTACTGACCGCGTAGGAGTGCTTAGGCAGTGAGGCACGATCCTATGGGCATACAGCAGAACTATTTTTATAGTTGCGGCACTGCTGTCTTCCGTATCAGGAAGAAGGGGGTTAGAAAAGGTACCCT
>QNGE01000255.1:238865-347893 GCA_008508345.1 Paragonimus westermani
TCAAGCAACAACGTGGTCAGGAAATATGAAGACTTTGACTGCTCCATTGAGCAAAGTGGGCAGGCATCGCCTGCCTGGATGGGCTCCTCATGATCACTCAAACCGCTGGTTAGAGACGCTATCCGAGATGACGATGTGTCGCAGTCAATGGCGTACCTGTATCCATACCATTTCTAGTTCTTCCGCTTAATCTCCTTTAATCTTTGTTGACCTTCGTAGTAATGTTTCCTTCTAGGATATTCCACGTCACTGTTGAGGTGAGCGGCGGCCCGAGCCACAGTACCTTTGGTCAGGCTCATGGCTGCTATGATATGATATGGAATCGAACGACGCTTGTTTATAAGGTTTATCAACGGGACAGAAATCCAGTTCTGCCGCAACTGCACGGCTCCTCCGGAGTATATCCCTTCATAACATGCCTTTACGGCTGCTGCGATTCGTTTCCAGTGTTCGTTAGATTCTTTTACCTGAGTCGATCTGGGTACTTTCCTGGTTAGCGTTCTTTGCACTCTCCTCGTTTAAATGCCAGTTAAATATCTTACATTAACGAGTGTGACCTCTGGGTAGACAACACAAAGCGGGCACGCACAACACCACGATCCGAGTCCAGCTAGGTGCTCCAAAATTCACGACAGTCTTTAACAGGGTGAGGCCACCTGTAACTAACTGCCGTACGAGTTAGTTGTTTCCACGGTTGGGAAGTACTGGGAATTCTGCATGTAGCACTACCTCTTCCTCTGTTGGGATTGGGTGCTCGAAATACAGGGGCCATGGGACGCGTATAGCTGCAGCAGTCTTTCGCCATTGTGAGTACGCTGTGTCCAGGCACCAAACGCTACCCAGCCGCTTCTCTACTCTGAAGAAAAACGACCAAGCTGCGTGTTAAAATAGCCGGCTATTACGATGGTGTCAGAGTGTTTAGTCCGCTTCAGAAAGTCGGCAAGGGCGTCATAAAACGCATCTTTGGTAGCACCCGAATAGCTGCTCATTGAAGGGAACGCCTATATGGTGAAAACAGCACTTTCCCGGTTTGCGCTGACGGACTTCAACCGACGTACTGAGCCGCGCAGCAGACAAGCAACTATTCATTAGCAACCAGTTGAACAAACATTGCTCTGCTGTAAAACTCAATGCGATCCCCACTTCAGCTTGATCAAGCGACTCGACTTCGGTGCAGCCAGAAACACTGAAAGAGAAGCGTTTAGGCCGAAAGCTTCCTAGAAATTAGCTCCAATGAATGACCGTATTAAACTCGCGCACCTGACAAATAACACACATCAAGCCCCAGATTCGAGACGGCACTTGTCCGAGCAGCCTGCTGAGCAACTTGTCGGACAGCGCGGATATTGAAAGCGGCAATGTTTATCGGTTGTCTTGGCTTTATGTTAGGGCCAGGGTAGACCTGACCCGTAGAATTCGATTCTGCTGTCAAAAATCGGATAACGTAAGCCGTTACTGAGATATGTTTCGGCGTTGGATTCGAATATTTCTTCGCGCGCTCACGCCACAGCAAGGTCAACGATTCTCTATAAAAACAGACCAGTCTCTCACGCAAATTCGCAAAGGGTCTGGTGGCTAAACAGATCGCTGTCCGGAGTCTGCTTTGTCCGTGTTCTCATTGGTTCTTGTCGATCGCGGTTTGGAATGACCAATCGGAAAGGGGCTTTATTCACGTTTTTCGTTCACCGTTGTTCGTAGCAGTTATTCGCGGTTGTGTTCAGTAGTATTAAGCTATAACAACTGGCGACGGGGTCTTTCTCTATTCTACAGAATCCACGATGTCAATAACCGCAGAAGCGCTGACGGTCATTTTGCAACAACAGGCTCAATTCGAGAATGCGCAACTGAAGCTGATCGAGACGTTGACGCAGAAGCTGACTATGCATGATCCGGCTTCCGGCACCAATTTACAATCACCGCCGCTGATCCAGTCAATCGAAAACTCGATCTCAGAGTTCCATTTTGATCAATCCTCCGGTGTCCATTTCGATATCTAATATCGAAAACATGAAGACGTATTTGAGGTGGAGCTGGCCGCTGCCGATGAGACTCAACGTGTCCGACTTCTCTTACGCAAACTTGGTCCCCTGGAGTTCGAACGCTACACGAACTTCATTCTGCCAAAGAATGCTCGCGATGTCTCCTTCAATTATACAGTCAAGTATCTCAGCCAAATGTTCGGTGAACAATCATCACTGTTCAACATCCCTATCAGTGTTTCCAACTGACCAAGAGCCAATCCGAGGATTTTGTCACCTACGCCGGAAACGTCAATCGAGAGTGCGAGCGCTCCAAGCTTCAAGCTTCAATTCAAAACACAACTTTTTGTATGCGGTCTCCAGTCACCGGCAGATGCTGACATCCGCACTCGTATCCTGAACAATATGGAACACGACCCGGAGATGACGTTACTGACGATCACCACTGAATGTCATAGGTTGGTCAACCTCAAACGTGACGCTATGATGATCCAGCAGTCAGCGAAACCTCCAACATCAATCAATACACGCTGGTCATCCTCACCCTAGGTGGATCGCGGCCACTCAACCATGAACGACCTTCAAAGCCTTCGACTCTCCGTTGGCAATGCGGGGATTGGCATTATGTGCGCTTGTGTCCATTCCATAAGCACAAGTGCCAGAAATGCAATCATCGAGGCCACAAGGAAGACCATTGCCGAGCTGACAAGCAATTGATCTCACGGCCAAGATCGAAGTCCAGCGGTCGACGATTCCAGAAGTCGGCCCGACAATCAAACTCCATCTTCGCCACTTTTTTGGTCGATTATGCTTCCGGGCGGAAGTATATTACGGTGACACTCAACGGTACCGCAGTTAGGCTACAAGTCAACACCACCTCCGACATCACTATCATATCAAGGAGGACATGGAACACGATGGGTCGACCTGTCGTGCGTCAGACTACACAAAGTGGCGCTCTGAGGTTATCTAGTGAGCTAGCCTGTGAAATCTCATTCGGGGACTTCCACTTCAGAGGCGGCTGCTACCTCACGGAGCAACCGGAGTTGGACCTGTTGGTGCTGGACTGGATTGATGTGATGAATTTGTTGGAGACGTCCATCAGCCACTGGGGAAACGGTGACTTAATGGAGGTCAGTCCCGTGGTATCACTTCACACTACCAGTCCTCCCGGTATCATCGACCACTTGTATCAAAAGCACACTGCAGTCTTCCAGGAAGGCTTAGGACGTTGCACCAAAACGAATGCCGTCTTGCACCTCCTTTCAAGCGCAAGACCCGTTTTTCGACCGAAACGTCGAGTGCCGTATGCAGCCCTACCTCTCATGGACGAGGAACTTGATCGCCTACAGGAAGCTGGAGTCCGGAAACCAGTCAACTATTCCATTTGGGCCGCACCGACCGTCGTCGTAAAGAAGCCCAATGGAGTGGTGAGAATTTGTGCTGACTTCTTCACAGGCCTAAATGCTTCCTTGGATATACACCAGTATCCTCTCCCGCTGCCCGATGATCTATTCGCGAGCTCTATTCGCAAGCTCTTCGCGAAGTTGGACCTGACGGATGCCTACCTACAAGTGGAAGTCGCAGAAGCTTCCAAGGAGCTGCTCACCATCAACAACCATTGCGGTCTGCTACAGTATCAGCGTCCCCCATTTGGCGTGAAGACTGCGCCGGCAGATTATGGATACCATGCTGACTGATATTCCAGGAGCAGCCGCCTATCTGGACGACATCGTTGTGACAGGGGCGGATGAAGCACAATTGACAGAACGCTTGGACCTGGCTCTTGGACGCATAGCCGAATATGGGTTCCTTATTCGCCAGGAAAAGTGCAATTTCCTTATGCACTCAATCAAATACCTTGGCTTCATCATCGATCGTCACGGCCGCCGCCCAGATCCCAACAACACTCAGGCTGTTATCGAGATGCCACCACCGTCGGACGTACCTACCCTACGTTCATTCTTGGGTCTTGTAAATCACTACAGCTCGTCCATGACCGCCATGCATCGCGTCCGAGCACCCTTGAACAGACTGTTGACGAAGGATGTCTCCTGGAACTGGTCAACCGAATGCCAGAACACATTTGAGGAAGTAAAAAAATGCGCAACTCCGACAATCTGCTGACGCATTTTGATCCCACTCTCCAAATCGTGATCGCATCGGACGCCACAAGCTATGGAGTGGAAGCGGTCCTCTCACACCTCTACCCTGATGGATCTCAAAAAGCAGTCGCTCATGCTACCCGCTCCTTGTCATCAGCAGAAAAGAACTACGGACAGATCGAGAAAGAAGCGCTCGCAATTGTTTTCGCAGTGAAGCGTTTTCACAAGATGCTCTTTGGCCGGCACTTCATCCTGCTGACGGACCACAAGCCACTGCTCGCTGTCTTTGGATCAAAGAAAGGTATACCGATCTACACGGCCAACCGCCTCCAGAGATGGGCAACGACTCTGTTGAACTACGACTTCGACATATGGTACACCTCAACAACGAGCATTGGACAGGCAGATGCTCTCTCTCGCCTGATTGGCTCACAAACGCCCGATCCAGAAGAAGCCTTGATTGCGGCAGTATCCTTCGAAGCGGAGGTCAATCAAGTGTTCTCCGGAGCCATCTGGGCACTCCCGGACACGGCCGAGTTGGTTGCCGAGGCAACTCTACGGGACCAGACATTGCAGTCTGTGATATCTTACAATCAGAACCGCTGGCCGGATAGAGGACTAACGGGTGACCTGACGCAGTTTTTCCGCAGACGTTCCGCTATTTCAACTCTTAATGGCTGTGTGCTGTTTGGACAACGTGTGGTCATCCCGCCGGAACTTCAACCTAGAGTGATTCACCAACTTCATGTCGGCCACCCTGGCATCAGCCGTATGAAGGCGTTGGCTCGCAGTTACGTCTACTGGCCCGGAATGGATGAACAACTGGAGCAACTTGTCAGATCCTGCCACGGCTGTGCTTATACATCTAAAGCACCCCCAAAAGCCCCACTGGAATCTTGGCCAATTCCTACGGCTCAGTGGTCGCGGCTACACTTGGATTTTGCTGGGCCTCTGCACGGTCAAAACTTCCTGATTGCCGTCCAAGCGGCCACTCCGTCCCATTTCATTCCTGCTATGTTTTACTTTGAGTGTAAAATGGTTGGTTCCGAGTGGATTGTATGGTTTTGGGTTATATTTGGGGTTATTTCGGGTTCATTTAGAGGGGAAGTCGGTGAAATTGGGTTGATTTAGGAGTGACGTTGGGCTGATTTAGGGATGAAATCGGGTTGATCCGGGGGTGAATTCCGGCTAATTTTGGGGATGAATTTGGGTAAGTTGGGGTGAAATCGGGCTATTTCAGAGTGGAATTGGGTTAATTTAGGGCAAATTAGAGTTAATTCGAGTTAATTTAGGGGTGATTTAGGGCACGAGGAATGGACCAATCAGGAAGTTGCTACGCTGCGCATACTAGGGATTTCCTAGGGATTTTGTCCCAAATCCCTAACAAATCCCTAAATGGATTCCGGATTGTTCCATTAGACAAAATTAGGGATTTTACCCAATTCACCCCTATTTGTGTTAACAGGGGAAGTGCTTCATGCGGTACAGCGCTTCACTCCTCGCTAAACCTCTTTACTTTTCTGAAAACATGAAATTCCATCTCCTCCGTGGCCATGTAACTGCACGAACTTGCCGATTTCTTCGTTACCCTAATGCCAAAGCAGCTTACGTCCGAATACGGTGAGCAGTATAAACTCTGTGAAGATGACGCCGAATTTTGCCCACATTATGTTTAGAAGTCATCAGCTGCAGCCTTATCTATTTACACACGGCGCCTTCACATTTCCGTGGTGTCCAGTTACACATGGAGATGATCATAAACACTCGAGCTCATCAACTGTCGGCACCTATTTCAGGGAATATTGGAAGCAAAAGTTCAAGAAAAATGATATACAGCTTACACGGTGCATGTTTATTAATCGTTCGTCGCTAATTCCTTCTATCTACCAGATCACAAATTTTCAACCATCTCGTGAACCTACTTTGCTATTAAATTGACGCAATTCTTCGGCGTCCCTGGTGAAAATCTTTCACGCATCAAAACACAAAAATTTCCTACAGCACAATAGACATATTTTTTACTTTTTAAATATTCGGTCCACAGTCACTCACATGATATTCCAAACCAACATATTAACGGTATACCAACGACAGCATTCACTTCCTGTGGATAAATTTCAGCACAGGCTCCCGTGTTACACAACCCAAGTTCAATCCTTGCGCGCTCGCTGTTTTCGGTTGCGCGTTATGGTAAGCACAGGTCCCGTTATGGTCACGACCTAGTCAGTATTAGCGAACCAAAACTGTGAGACGTGGAAACACGAGTTGCATACTACACTGTCACAGGTAGTTTTGATGGTATTTTCTCACCCATCCACTTTTAGTTGACACACGTAATGTGGTTTCGGTTAATGAACGGGTTGTCAAAAGAGGAAAACAAAGCCTTCCCCATCAAAGTCAAAACGGACACTCGGTGAGGATATCGCTTTTCGATAACGGACGTTGTAAGTCATCGAAACCTCGCATTAATTACTCAATATCTGTTTGGGACATGGAAGAAGTCAAACCTCACGATGGGCGCAGGAGAAATTTGAATTCCACGAGGGACTTGAACGAAGACTATTTCCGATGGACGCGACCAGGGTTTTCGTCGCATTTCGCACTACGAGTAAACCCGTGAAATTTCTTACCGCACCAAAAACGATTGTCAGCTGACCGTTACGGTGCCTCGGGCTATCCGCGATTGTGAACTTTCCGTTCCATCGACTTCGGAGTAACTTCAACAACAACAACAACCGCCGATGCGAGCTATGTGACTGAATTAAAGTCAAACGTTTATGATGGTATCAACGGTTTCGACCGACTAAGAACCCTGTTGCAGTGTCCAAGGCAATTATCTGGTTGCACCCTGAAAAGGGAGCTTCTTAACGGTCCCATTTATTTATCATTGACTGTGTATGTGTGTCGGTTGTCATTTGCACACGTTCTATTGCAAACATCTCCATGTGCTTAACTATTTTTGTCAATATTTTTGTTTGTTTCGTTCTTCAGTTGGCAATTTGCGCTTTGCTGTTCAGTTATCATATGCCAATTGTTACTCATACGGGCCTTCCACTCTTCTGCTGTTGACGAGAACTTGTTGTTTTGAACCGTGGAATCTGATCGCTTGCAACAATTCATTCGTCTAACAACTTGATGAAAGTGATCCTACTTCCTGAGGGGTTTAACATCTCAACGCAGTTAAAGCTTCTAAAGAGTGGAATGGTGGGTTTCACACGTTCGCCAACATTTTTTCACCTCTTGACGACCTCAAACCAAACAAATTGTCCGCGTTGATCAACCACATCTCGTCCAAGATTCATGAGTAGGTCTTCGAACACGATAGTTATGATGATGCCATCTCCAAACTACGAGATCTCTATGTGAAGCTGAAAAAACAAACAGTCGCCCATAGCCTGTTAGCGACTTGTAGACAGGGAAGCGGACCAGTTTGCTCAAGGGCCGAGTTCGCTTGCGAAGGACTGTAATTTTGAAGTCACTACAGCCGAGTAGAACAGAGACGATGCAATTACAGCCTTCATAAGTGGTCTGCTGTCCAGCCAGAACCAGCGGGGTTTGTTGGAACTGAAAACGTTGAGCTTACAAGATTCTGATTAAACTAGATCGCCTGAACTAGCAGAAAAACACTCTCATTTACACCAGTCTGCTCCGACTAACACCCACAAGGTTGCAACGGAAGCCTCGGAAAACCCACCCAGCTCAGCCAAAGTGCACGACGCGGCAGCCCCCAGCTCATCGACCGGCGAATGCCCGTCGGAGGTGCCCCGCTCGCATCGCGTTATGCAATGTATGTGACGAGAAGCGGACACTTTTGGAAAATTTGCTCAGTGTCTCGAAATGGATAGTTCTGCACCTCTATCACCCGTCCATAAATTTCGGCTACCATATTAGCAGCTGATCCGGACCGTATTTCAACTACTGCGGTTGATATCGAAGTTAACGGAACACGCTTACGAGGTACAATAGACACTGGCAATTCTGTAAGGAACGTGGAGTCTTCCGTAGTGCTCTAAAACGACTGAAAATTTCAAAAATCTCGCAGGAAGATAACAATGAAATCTATCTTCCATTCATGTGACACGCGAAGGTCACATCCTGACATCAATCAGGTGTAAAAATGCTGCGTATGACAGTCAAGTTGTCAATATTACCGAATTTAGACGTAGACGTTTTCTTATTCGCGACTTTCTTAGATTTCAAAAAGGCGTTGAAATTCCATTCAGTGGTGCAAAAGTATTGTTTTCACTCTGTTCAATACCCTCAACTCACATCAAATCTCCTAGTTTTCCCACAACTTGGTGCGAAACTGCAAGCCGATCGCGACAAGATCCAAGAAGCACAGTCCAGCCGACGGAAAGTTCGCACGCGACGAACCTCAACGTATGCTTGCCGAGGGAGTCATTCAGCTTACCTTTCCCCTTGAACAGCCCAAGTCTTGGTGGTCACTAACGTTTGATGGAAGAGAATGGTGGCTGACTTCAGCCAAACAATTAGCATATATGCCCTCCTAGATGCATATTCACTCCCCAAAGGTGACGAGATGATCCAACGCATCGCCAGGTACGACATATACAGCGCTCTGTATCTCAAGGGTGCTCATCGTCGCGTCCTTTTTCAGGAAGAAGAGCTCTCAAAGACCTTTCGGGTATGCGAACGTTTGTATCATTTTCGTCGAATTCCACTAGGTGTGACAAATGATGTGACATGCTTCCAACGAACCATTGGCAATATAACGAACGATCAATAGACAACTTTGTTCACGTTGACAATAATGCGGTTTGTGTTATTCCACTGAACATGAATTCAGTTTTCGTAAATTTCTAGACATGGCCAGGAAGTACGGACTGACTTTCAGCGAATCAAAAGGCATCGTTGCCGCCAAAAGTGTGAAACCCAAAAGTTATGAGGTATCCAACAGCAGCATCAAACCGGGTCCCGATCGCCTCAAACCTCTGCGAGAATTAGCCCTCTTCCCAACCTGAATTCGCAGCGCTCAGTGGTGGGGTTTTTGGTTTACTATTCACAATGGATATCGCACTTCTGTGGTGAAACCCACAAACCTGGGCTTAGTAACACAGTCCCTCTACCCACTGTAGTCGGGGAGTCTTGAGACTCTAATGGAAGAGCTGTCCAAAGCCGCAATCTCTATTGTCCAGTACGACACTTCTTTGGTTTACGAGACAGACGCCTGTGATGTGGCGATCACAGCCACTCTGAATCAAAACGATCGTTTGGTAGCTTCTTTTCGCGTGATATGTCTTTCAGTGAGAGGTGCCATTTCACCGTAGACAGGGATGCGTACGTTATCGTGGAGCTCTTACGTAAATGGGAGCATTTATCACTTGGAAACCATCTGAAGCTTGTTACCGGTGAGTTTTCTGTCGCTCTCATCTAGAGCTATCAGCATGGAGGGAAAGTCAGGAAGGATAAAACTGAACGTGGGGAGCTGGAATTGTCGCCATCGATGTTCGATGTCGTAAACCGACCTGGTAGATAATCGATCGGCGAATGCACTCTCACATAACTGTAGCGGGGTACTAATGACGAATATTGACCTGAAGGGGCCTCAGGGTTCACTTTGTAATCCCGGTGTTTCCTGACCGGTGAAATCTAGAGACCTCATTTTTCTGTGGTAGAAGTTTGAAGCGTTGTCGCCAAGTGTACTGCCTGCCATGAAGTCGAACCTCGTCTTTTCTCCGAAGCTCGAGGCAAACCCATGAGGGCCACAACCGTTCGAAAGACTCGAGAGATTTTACAGGTTCCTTTCCACCAATGACCTATCACTATTACTTATCAGCAATCATGAATGAATATCCCCACCTCCTTTTTGATTTTGCACGTCCCGACTAGATTGGCGAGGCAGTTATCGAATGTTTTATCAGGTGTTCTCGTTGTTTAACACTGGGATATACATCCACTCTGATCGTAGACCGTCATTCATGTCGACTGGTGTTTGACAGTTTCCTTATGAAATGGGAGCCGCGACATGCGGAACGACACCATACAACCCTCAGGATTACAGCCAAGTGGAGCGTGTAAACAAAACGCTCAGAAAAATCGCGTTGTTTGGCATGAAATATCGTAAACTGACGATGGATTGGAGGGAATTCACCTTTTCTGATGCAATACACTCCCTTAGCTCAGTCATTCGTGGTGTACCTACTGTTACGCCACATAAGGGATGGGTCCTCTGTAACCGGAGGTCGACCTCCGGAAAAACACTTTCGACGTGTTCAACCAAAACTGGATGGGTGCTGTTTAAAAAATTCAGGATAGTCTAATTTTGGTCCACTTATCAAATAGGTTGGTTTACTGCCATGCAACCCTCGGCCCGCAACATCCGCCTTCCTAATGGCAGGGGGGAAGCAGCTTCTCTTCAACATCTGGCTCTTAAAGCAGAAATTCATGACTGAGACACCATTGCAGAGATTAGTGACACTTCCGATCGAACAGACTATATACGTGCCTTCTAATCACGTCCTTATCAGCTGATATGCATAACACTGACGCATCTTCTAATCCCCCCAGCAATAATCGCACGTAATCTGGGGACGTTAATCAAACGGCAACAATGTGTTCTTCCGTAGAGTCTTAAAAACTAAGGACGCATAAACCTACAGCATACTGACGCTGACTACCAAGTATTTTGTCTCCGATGAGTGCACACAAGCTCTATCACTCCCTTGTGATTTATCATTTATTGTCTAACCACACGTGTTGGTGTGGAGTAATTTTATATTTTGCGGTATTTTTTCCATCTTCGAATTGGTAATCTACGCTTTTCATTTTCGTCATCATACACCGACTGTGAGAAGAAGAAAGTCCATCACACGGGCCTCACTCTTCTGCTTTTGACGCAAAATCTTTGTCTTACTCTGTCAAGTCTGACTTCCTGCAACAATTTGCCCGAAATAACAAGACATCCCGCGCACACGAGCTTAAAACTAACTCCATGCGCTCGTGTTTACTTCCGCTGCTTTGTCGTTTGGTCTGGTTGCTCTCTCGATTTTGAGCACCGGCTACTTACCATTTATTTATTTCGCGTTATTTACGACCGGTTTCTTCGGTTTGTCTGAAACCACAGGTGCCGTGTTCCATCAGCCTTCGTTGAACTGGTCACAGAAACGGCGTTGGGTAGGCTATATGTGACCAGGTATCACACGACCTTCCAGCAAATCGTAGCGACTTGACAAATGAGATGGGGGCTTTGAAGATCAATTTAACTGCTTCGAGCCAGCGTAGTTAGCTGTGTATGTTGTTAATTGTGTGCTTGGTCTTGACGTTCACAGCGACTGTCCACCGCAAACGGAATTGGCTCTGCAATTCAAACTATTGTGACCTAATAAAGCCCAAGATTCGGACCTCTAATCTCACCTCTACTCAACGACGATGATGAAAGACCGTTATCTGAACTGCCTGTACTCTCCCAGTGCACTTGGAGGATTGAAGAGGCATCTTATGATCAGGGCTTATCAACAAGCATTCCTGGCCTCAGAGTACCGGGACACCGAGTGACAAACACAGAGGTAGATGCCTTGTATCTGCCGTATGCAAACTGTTCATGGGCTTAGCAACAGAGCGGCTCCCAAAGCACAGGGAAGCAGGCAAAAGACAAACAAACAGAGTTTCGCTCCTGTCACGAGCGTATCGATCCTACTTTTAATTTACAACCGACCCTGGGTCGTCCGCGCTCCTTTCCCAAGACAACGGTGGTGGAATTTCTGGACCTAAAGGTTGCTTTCGACTTGGTTAACTCGCGCATTCTCTGGGTTTGTCTGCATTATACAGGGATCCCAATGAAGTGTGTCAGTTTACTGAGTTCGTTTCATGCCCGCTGAATTCAGGGTACGAGTTTACGAATAACGGTTCTGCATTTCAGGTGGAGTCGGACAGAGCAGTTCCACCACCAGCGTTTGCCCCGATTTCGCGACAGAAAATAATGCTGAATGAAAAATCAGGGGCTCCGGGGATCACAGCGTTGGGCTCGTTCCAGGCGGCAAGCCACAGAGAACACGTAAAGCATGGTGAACCAATTAAGTGGTGTAGGCGATCGCTTTGTGGTATTCACTTTGTACCCGCAAATTGTTTTGAACTGTTGCAAGATCGGGATGGTATTCGCAGGTATTGCAGGCAGGCAGCTCGATGAAATCAATCATTTCTTCTACTTCAGTAGCGTCATCTCATCGGCTTGTGAACTTGATGACGAAGTGTCCATAAACGTTTCAAAAGCACGTATTGCTTGAGCGGGACTAACGAGAAGACAGCGGATTCCTACAAGGAGAGGAGAGCGGAGCAACCCAAAAATAACCTATGTAGAGCGTAAAATTCAGCCCCATAACATACTTTTGCGCGTTGGCAGCTAAAGGCAACAGAGTTAGCATCAACATGATGCCCCATGAGATGACTTCGTATGTAGTCAACGTTGAGCCGACTAAAAACAACCAACTCTGTCGTTGTTAACCGTGTCCAAAAACATAGGAATTCAACTACCAGAATCAAATGATCACCATGGTCTAAGGGAGTCATATTATCAATCTAGCCAACATGACGATTTCAATTTGTCATTGAGAGATCCGACAAAGAGAAGAGTTTTCCCAAATGGAGCCTCGCTGCAGACTTTGTGGTAGACCTTCGATAGCACTGTTACCAACAGAGCTGAACCGAAGCTTTCCTCCGGGGCTCGTCAGAGACGTTACGTCCAGGACGTTTTCGGGGCGTTACAGTCATCCATGACAAGCAGTTGAGAGAAATTCTGAGTAGGAAAAAGTCCGTTCAAGTGAGAGAATAGCCTCATCGTGTAAGCACGAGTTTGGAGGTGGGCCGCAAATCACTTCCAATAAAAGTGAACCGTGGCCAAAAGTTTGATTTGTAAGGAGACATTGCCGCTGTGTACAAGAAATGGTGGCTTAAGACTAATGTGGGTAGCGGCCGCTCTCAAGTCTCCCTTCTTGTAATCAGCACGGTGAACAGAATAGCTTAGAATGAAGATTGTATTACCATTGATAGTTCTGTGGCAGTCGCAGTGCTGGGAAGCGTTTCGCATGCCAGCTCCTGCAGCTAGAGAATCCTATTTCCCCGACTGAGACAGGTGGTGTGAGTAAGGTTTGAGGTCATCTCATCAAAGGTAACTTCAGAATGAAACAGAACCGTGGTTGAATAGTAGGGGCACGCTTCCCATAGGGATGGAAGTTAGTAGTGAGAAGTGTGATGCATCCGGCCCCTTGTGTTAACATTTTGAAGCGTTCCGAGTAGTGCCTAATGAATGCTACCGCAGTTCACTCTACTGATTGGCTCCTGTGCACAAACACATTCCAAAATACTTCCAGAATTCAAGAAGAAAAGTGTAAACAAGGAAATTACTACGATGAACCGGCGCACTATGAATGGCCGAAACGTAGTCCAAAACTTTCCGGCAGACATCTTGCATCCGTCTTTCAATCATTGATTTTCTTGTCGGGCAGAAAGTGCAGCACTTGTAAGAACGCCGCGCCTAGAGTTGTTTCTTCTGGGGTCTGTTTTTTCCGTAGTTTTTCATCGTTTGGCTACCTCGGTTTCTGAGCAAACGTTGGATAGCTGCTCTTCCTTCTTAGTCGCGAGAACAGCTGAAGGAAGAAATGTGTGCTACATGGGTGCGCGCTGAATATGGCAGCCAGCATTCGAGTACCGTATGCGGTGAGCACCATGTCATTAGATGGTAGGGTAACGTGGACATAAGTCCGCTACCAACTTCGATCGGGCCGGGAGAGTGGAGTGACAAAAATAGTTAATGTAACAAGAGGAATAGATGTGAACCGTAACGCTGATAATATGGTGAGTGAGTGTAAAACTCACGGGTGATTAGGCCAAAGTGGGGGCGGCGTTGATTAAAAAGCACGCATACAACGGCAACCGGATTGGCAACACACGTGCCGCTGATAACACGCAAGCTTCTGAGAGCTGGGCTGTCTAAAAGGAGTGCGCCGTCCATAGTGGCCACCTAGGTAGGAGTCAATCATCAAAACGCTTCATGAACGTCTCGAGTATAATATCTTCTATGATTTCCACCGTAAGACGTTCCAAGTCTGGAAATCTCAGGTAGCGAAATTTCTGCCTGCAAAAAAGCGACTACGTTTTATGTCTGACTTGAACAAGTGTCCTCGTTGGTTGGTGATTTCAGACAGCTTGATGAGATTTTCAGTGGGGTGATCTCATGTGACCATGATTTTGGAAGTGAAGATTACGTCCCTCATCAGCCTTCTGTAACCCAACAGGACGAGTTTCAAGAGGTCAAGTTGGCCAGCATAACAGCGTGCATACAAATTCGCATCCGTTCTTCGTTGCACAGATTTAAGGGTGATTATGTGTATTTCAGAGTCCCCAGTGATATCCGCCACAGTATGGAGCCTATAGGTCTCATAGGTTATAACATATATTGCCACTACTGATCTATGCCATTACCTAATAATAATGACAATAATAATAATGACGGTATGTATGTCGACGCAGTTGTGAGAAACGAGCTCAAGAGAGCGTGCTCAACGTGCAGATTCTTAAGCATATACACATTTGAATACCGAAGTTGAAAATTGTACAATGATTCAGCCATGTGAACAGAATAACAAAACAGACATTATATGAGGGGAAAATTCAAGTTTTAGCAGAAATCTTTGAGCTACATAGTTTTGAGACGACAGTACTTGGAATCTGCGCAAATCGAAAAAATAATCTATTTGTTACATCAATTGGGACTCCACAAGTTGATCACTGGCCTAATGCTCCAGGTCGTACCAAAAAAGTGGTGGCTGGAGGATAGAGAGGGTGTATCAGCAAAGAATTTGATCGTAATTTCATGTAGATAGTCCCGGAAAAATGTGCAGAAAATTTTTCATGATGTGCGTGGAGTGGGGACGCATATACTTTCGCGAGGAACGCATGGACATCTCGACCGGACGCCATTCTTCGCTCAAATTTCAAAGAATTTTGAGGAGCTTGCAATATGCTCAAACATTGCGGAAGTTTGAGTGTCCGGGGGTGGGTGGGATGTCTTCTCGCACAGGATATATCAGTGAAACCAAGAATGGAGAGCGGAATCACGCGATGACGAGAGAATGTAAAACTGACTGTGAGCTATGACGAACAATGGAACGTATGGTATGCTGGCATAGCCGTCTATGTGACGATAATAGCATTGTGTTAGTTGATGAAATATACATCATGAGCGAACAGCTGGTACCAAATAACACAAGGAGAGATCGATTATAGGCTTTCCATGGTATACGATTACTGTCGGACTTAAATGTCAAATATCTCTGTACGGCCGGTATACAGAATGGGAACAGTGTTTGACAATACCGAGAGGTTGCCTGGTGGTCTATCAGGGGAGAAGAAGGAAGAGTTGAGACTAAAGGTTATTAAGCAGTCCTGAGACGAACACTTTGAGTTTCTTTTCCAAATAATCTTAGCATGCTCAGCTTTTGCATGTTGGTTTACAACACAGACACGCAAGTTATTAATAAGTATGGGGTTAGGGTGTATCAGGATGATTTGGTTGTTACTAACGGGCATGTATAATGACACCTATACGTGTTGACTATAGGCATGTTTTACCGTTCGCTGGCAAGTCTAAAAGTACGAGATCTATCCTGAAATCGTTAGTTTTGATCGGTTCGAGGGATGCGTGACTTAACATCACTCAACACGGAGGGTTTTTTGTCAGATGTTATTAGGTCGGTTTTCAAAGATAACGTCCTCAGACAGGTAGAGCTTGGAAATGGACATAACGTTCGTTAATAAGGTTTGTCATGTCTTCCTGAGTGGCGTTAGGTGGTCTATGGACACATCCTAAGAGAAACTCACAGGATCCAGCCTACACTAACAGCCACAAGGTGTCATCTATCATATCAAGACATGGCTCATCGAGTATGGTTGCAGAATATGGCTCCCTCAGGTAGATTAACCATCCTCCACCTCGTCCTACACCACGATTTCTGCGGAACGTGATAAACTACAAGGTTTAGTTGTGTGTCTGGAGTCTCAGGGGTGCAGCAAGCTTCAGTGATTAGGATAATGTGAGGATTACGTATGAAGATAAAGGATCTGAAGATATGCGGACGTGCATTGAAAAGCAATAAACAGTGCATTTTTCTTGTTCAGGATCATTTTTACCCCTTTAAAAAGGTCTAAAAAACAGAAATATCTATATGATCCAAAGACTGTGGTGATATCGTTTGGTCTGATGTCCTTGTAATGAGCTCATTAGAGAGTGGTTGGGTGTCACCTGCGTTTGAGTCCATGACAGGAAGTGTTGGAATAGTGCAAGTAAGGTTTAGTTGGGTAGTGGAACGATGGGGGACGGAGTTAGCAGGGGAGGTTTGAAAGATATACGTCCAGCTAAAAGAGGGTAAGGCTGAAGTGAATTGGCCATGCCCGCCTGCTCGTTGTCAACGAAGACATCGCGGGTTGCGTCTAAGTGAGCATTCGAAGTGTAGGGTCTATCCATGGTGAATGGGGTGTTGAACATAGGATGAACAGCTTCAGAGAGGCTCCACTTTGGTCTTGCATGAACAGATGCGTCACGCGAGAGATCGCTATTACTAGGCAGAGGCCTGTAATCGAGGATTGGTAAGAGATGCGTCTTTTTAATCGCCAGACACGGTATTGCGTTTTCTTGCCTGTTTATTCCCTTATGATACACAGGAGGAAACCTCGAGCGACCCGTAGGGTAATGATTTGGAGAGGGTTTGTTATCACGGGCACCCCCATTGGTGGTCGGTTTGTGGTTTCCTACGGGATTATTTCGAAGTTCAGTCACCGACGTGTCTCTGACTAATAGACCGCTTGTGTCCTGTCTTATTTGAGCCAGTTTCCGCGCAGATAGGTTGCGGTCTAGACGCTCCATTGATTTCTATATGGACAGAGTCATTCGCGTGCCATCTTTTGCCAGCTGATTCCTCGACCGAGTTAACCACAACGCTCGACACGCTGTTGGAACTGTCAAGATCTACTGTGAGATCAATCAGGTCAGCGAATTTGTTCACTTTGATGGCGTTAGTACCATCGGTAGGATTGCCGGTGCATTCGGGCGTGGCGCAACAGAGAGATAATGGGCGATCTTTGGAACCCAGTTTATCATCTTTGGATATCGTTGCACCCTGTTTCGATGCATCTTGGATCACGTGATTAGAGTCGGAGACGGAGGTCCTGCCCAGTAAGAGTTTTTGGCATTCTCTTTCAAGGGGCGCTCTGTCCTTCATAATTTTTGACAGTTTAAGAAAGGTTTGAGACTTAATAAGGTCCTGGCTCTGTATGAACTGTTTTGCAATTGTCTCGCTGTGGAATTCGGATAATAGCGGGCAGCAGAACTTTTGTGTCTTCTTACGAAGACGGATGGAGGTATACGATGTTGGTTCTATTCCAGTAACCTTCGAGAGTATCTTTTTAACGCTTTCTGTATGCAGCTTATCCGGCACATTGAATATGATGGCATTGTTTGAGCAACGCATCTGTTTTGTGATTTTTGTAACCAATGTGTTGGTGAACATACTTCAGCTCCAAATGTTATCCATCTTGGGACTTTCATGCACTTTGAAAATGTAAGATAAAGAGACAAGATTTTATTTCAGGGAATCAGATGAAGTATGACTTGACCTTAATTGGGCGATCTCTGCTTCTAGCTTAGATACCCTAAAAATAAATCCGCCAATACACTATCTACAGGAACGGAACAGTTTTTAGTTCGAGGAGTGGAAACCAACAGGTTATCTTCACCCCTTTTAACGGCAGTAATCTTAGGAGGGGCTACATAAGCTCTGGACCTAGAACCTTCACCTTTAGGACGATGGCACCAGCGGATCTTGTATGACGAGTGATTTTGGTCACCATGTTTGGTAAATAAAACTACAGATTTGGGTAGACTTGGACGTAAGTGGAATGTGACCAGATTACATGGATTCCCTCAGACAGACTAATGGGGAGCAGTCATACAAAGAGCGAGTGCACCCACAGGATTGTTTGTCTCACCACAAGCATGAGGCAGAGCTTTTTATAGCTGCAACGCTGCTGTTTCGATTTACGAAGTAGGGGTTTAGAAAGGACACGCTCGAACAAGGAGCACCTTGGTCGTCCTACAATGACCACCGTGACCACCGGCGTATTATCCAATACGGTAGAAAAGCATTCAGTATCATCCAAAGGCCTGATGTAACTTCGAGTATACCCACTGTGCGTAGTAATGTTCGGAACTGGACACTAATGCCTCATTCAGCTGTGACCTCAAAATCCATTGAATACCTTGAGGTATGCAACTGAGTGTTCACCCAGTGTAGTGCGTTAGTCACTTCCCCTTATTTGCACCACACCGTGGCTTCACGTTCATATTTAAGCCTTCCCTGCGAGCACAAGTCCTTTTTCAAACAATATTCCCGCCTTTTCCATCAAGCGGCCGATCAGGTTTTATCGTAGTGTAAAAAGCGCCGTGTCCCTAGCAAAGGCGTTTCCCACTACGTTTTTTGACCAATCATGCACGGAGGTTATGCGGATCAAAGGGAACGCAGTACGGTGCATTTTCTAATCCACTATTCTCATCGACAGTAACTCTGTGTGATATCAGATTATAAAGTTCAGTTGTCACCTAAGGCGGACATTCGTTCACATTCCAAGGCTTGTTACGATCAGCAAAACGCCGACCATCAATGAGGTAGTTGTCACCAGCCATAAGTGCAACTTTGACGACTTGATATGTCTTATACTATCAAAGTGAAACTGAATAGCACCTTCATAAGTATCCGTCAATGATGTACCATACGGCAAGCGTAGCAGGGGGTTTGCGAATCAAAGTGAGAACACTCTCAACCAGATATTGGTTTCGAAGAGCAATCACTGACTGCACTCATCAAAAAGCGAACGTCCGTTGGCGAAGACCTCGCCAAAGGAATGATTATTCGTAGCAGTGCTGTAACTGCTCTCCAAAGAATCTCATACTCCGATACCTATTCTTTCAAACCTTTTGTCGCGTCGAAGACTGTTCCACCTTCCCTTGCGGTTGGCCAGCTGTTGGTACCGCATGGGAAAACATTTCCTGTGTCCCGGTACTGTCCGAAGGATACCATTTTCAGACCGATCACCGGAGTCCAGAGTTAACATATATCGCCGTCCCCAAAGATTGATAGCCTACTTCGATGGCAGTTGTTTCGAATTCTTGTACGTGTTACGACTTCGGCGCATTCCCAACCTGCTATAGTGAACAATAAGAAGGCACACGTAAACTACGGTTAAACACATTGTCGTACAACGCCACAAGCATGAGAACGCTCGACCAAATTGTCTAATTTTCCCAATACCCCATCAAACTCATCCACTGAGCACCACACTAGTTCACCACGATACAAACAAGTAATATGGTGAGCATTTCCAAAAATACAGCATGCACAACTATTTGTACGTATGCATACTCCTTGTTCTCACTCAATCGTGTGAAGTGGTGATATTATAGTGCTGGAGAAGCCACGTCGCAAAAGCAATGAGCGTACAAACCGCAACTTGCCTCGATAATGATAGCCTCGGAGCTCGCCAGCAAGTGGTTGAGGTATTCATCAGAAGCAGTCCGTGACGACATATTTACACACTTATGAATGAATGTGCGACTCGGATGAGGCCACAACCACGCCATATGGCCCAACGAATACATCCAATGGACAAAACCACACATAAAGTTCATTCCCTACCAGCCCGCATCTTGAAGCCTCGCACGGTTAGATGTCAACAACTTGATCCGTCATCTCAGTGGCATTGAGCAGCAACCGTGTGTAGGTGGTGACATATAGCCAATCTAAATTCAGCAGCTTACTGACCCTGACTTTACATATCAACGCAGGATTTTCTGCTGGTCGAGTGAAACTTTTTCCGTGACCATATTTTTCGGTTGCAAACACTTGTGTGTTCCCTTCCTAAATGCCTTCATTAACAAACTCGTCTTGCTTTCTGGCTGCATCACAACGAGATTACGCTCTTGCGGATCGTTATGAACATATATGGTTCACATATTAAGGAAAACGCCTTTAAGCTATAAAAGTTTCGCGGAGGCTTATAAAATGTACACAGTTGAGGAAGATTCATTCGTGAGGTGATTAGTCGATTTCACTCTTCTATGAAATTAATGTTCTTCGCGTTCTGTATTCAGTTTTACAAACATTGGCGCCCGCATGACAGTCAGAATATTAAAAAAATTGGAATATCTGAGCTAGTATTAAAACACGACAATATGCTGCTGCAGTAAAATCAGACAGAACATTGCGTCGATCAACCAAATCAGGCGTACACTATTGTGTGTTAACTGGGTGCTCGTCAACATGCGAAGCAAACTTGCACTTTTTTCGGTCAGTTATGAATGTTCTCATAACCCACATGAAAGTGGAATATCTCGGTTGATATTGAAAATACTAGAGCATGCCTCTTCATGAAAATCGTTCACTTTGACTATACAACTGCTTACAGAACGATGGCCCACCGTCCGCAACTTTCCACAAAATACGTCTTCACACTCCAAATCACAAATGGCAAATCGTTTCGAGGACGCGCCGACGAAATAATGATCATATACTGCGATTTATCAACAATTAGCCGACGGCAATTATGTTTTAAATATGTAATTTGACTCCTCCGCAATTTTCCTTCTTCCCAAAGTGAAAAACAGTGAGGCTGAAGTTACTTCACCAGTGAAATTGTCGAGTGTTTCACGTAAGGTACTCAGAAGACACTCGAAAGACGGTCGACTGTCTTAGTGTGTCAACGTTCCAACGTCATATTTCAGTTAGGTTGAAAATGTGTGACGTCACATAATGTTTAACTGGTTCTCCACCGGCAACCACTCCATGCACGACAGTGAACGAAGGAAGCGTGTTCAGAACGATATTCATGATGGAGCTCCCAAATGTTAAACTGCATGTGGTTGACTGTGATGGAAATCTCGATTCACCGATCATCCAAACCCCGGCACAACAGAAGATCAGCCAATGATGGGCTATGATTTTTCTAATACTGTTGTTCATCAATAAATTCGGCGTCTCAATCCATGAATGAAAATTGCTTACTGCCGCCAGTACCAAGTCTTCGCCTTATTGCTTGCGTGGGAGGTTTCGATTCAAGTACGAGTTCTAGGGCTATTCGAAGTCCTTAATTTTGAGTATCACATTGACCTGCGGAAAATTCAGCGAGGAACATTCGCATGCTTTTTCATTAACAACTCGCAGGTAGCTGCATACGTTAAGGACACGAAGGAGTAGAACTGCCGCCAGGCTGCCCGTACGGAAGTGCGGTGTACAAGTGCGTACACTGTACACGGCGAACAAAACCTTCCAACAGGTAATGTTCATCCATTTAGTTGGTATGATGACCAATTATTTTTTTGCGGACAACGGATGTAAAGTATCCTGAGTCATTCAATGTCACACTAATGGATATCAAGTCGATAGGGGTAAACGTGTAAGCCCACACGACTTTCTATTTGGGAAGCCTGATATATATTCTAGGAATAGACGTTGGGCTGTGGATGAACTGTGTTTCCGAGATGGTGAACCCTCATGGGCGTGCTCGTGAGAGAAGTCTGTATATATAAATGAGAAATACGGAATTAGAATGCGTCAACATGATTTGGGCAACACATTTAGCAGACAATAAATTAGAAGATCGCAACGGAATTATTAGGTTGCGGGATTTGTAAAAATGGAAGTCACTTATAGCTTTCTAATGTGAAAGAAAATGCTGAGGTTTGTTTTGCTTTTATCCAGCAGAGCACTTTAACTGTATCTCAGGTATGGAGATGTTTTTCTAGGAGATGCCATTCAATAGTCAACTTACGGCAGCTTCATACTACGGGATTTTTGCCGGTAGATGTATCGGGAGTGGGTGTCATGTTGTTCTAATCACTGATGTCGAGAAAACTACTGACAGTTATGGGGTAGTATCTGAACGTTTGTCGTCCACAGTTCAGTCACATTTTGCAATTAATTTTGCATATTTTTCACATACCGTTTCGTTAACTTCATCTGTACAGTTGGTTGAAAGCATCACCATCACCTTTTGAATTCGACTGACACAAAGAATAATCAGTATTCATCGCACAACGTCTCCGTCTTCTTCATTTAAGTGGACTACTGTGCCGCGAAGAAACTGTACAAAAAATGTTTTCGGCTTCGAGTACCTGCTGATCTAGCGACGCTCAACGTCGTCATTTCACATTGCGTGTGGAATTGTCCTCCGATCCCTGTCTGAACCCAATATCTGACCTTGTCCTTCTCTCAGTTGGTGGCCTAATCAATTCAACGGACTTTGGGCTGTCGGTGGGTTCTTCCGCTTTTTTTGATGAACCCTCCATTTACTTGCATGTATACCTTTCTTACACATCCGTTACCGTCAAAACTGTCTTTTTGGGTTACTGGGTTCCAGCCATTTTTTATCACTTGATTGATCATGCCACTACAAAAATGGCAGGCCCGACTATGTTTTTCAAACAGTACTTGATCCGTCTTCTTGGTACTGGTAACAATGCATGACGAGTGTCGGTATTCACGCTGAAATAAGACAGTTTCTCTTCAAAGCTGCTTAAATTCTGCGCCCGAAATCGTCGATTATTGTCTCACCAAATTGAAAGCTTTTCCACCGCCAGGCGGATAACATAAGAGAGAAATAAGGTTTTCCTTTCGATGTCGCAACAAAAGTGAAAGACCTGTTAGAATCAGTCCCATTTGATTCCCTCCATAACCTTTTAAACGATGCGATCATAAAACCTGCTGGGGCGCAAGAAGTTAAATTGTTACATGACTTATTCAGTTCAGTCTGTCTTGGTAATCGGTTCTCATCACAATGATTACGTTATGGGAAAGGAGTCTCGGACTCGCGGAAGCTTGATGATGTTATATTAAAGCAGTTGCGGGCAGAACAGCTGCCATCTGCAATACAGCACATTTTGGATGAGGACAGCTAAATCGAAAATTGACGTCCATGTGGATATTGTGTCGCAAAATTCTCCCTCACAACCAACGTGTTGCAATTGCAGTCGTTCTCAGATGAGCTATTTCAGTCCCAACAACCGATGAAACTGTGAAGCTTCTGGTATAGAAGACGTGTTGTAAATGGTTACCGCCCGAGACAAAGTTGAAAGTTGGTCTTCGTGGCACAAAGCAAATCTCAGTTCCATGAGTCTCCATTGGTTATTTTATGGACAAGACACATCAGTGAGATGAAGAATTGCAATTGGTGCTGGCGCTTTAGCTTTCCGATTGGTCGGCTCGACTCCGCTTGTAGCTCGTTTGTTTCAGCGCTTGTTCTACTTTGGTGCTCGCCATAAAAAAATCCAATGCTGGAGTGGCATGCCATCCTGAACGGTCCCCGCGCAGACATACCAGTCTGTTGGCGCTGTCGACACTGACTGGCCGTAGGCTTCTGTGAATCATTGGCTGATGTCGTATCGACGCGTTTGTCCAATGAATTTTTCGTAGAATAATTCACTCCTGTTTTGTGGTAACACTATCTTCTCTTTGAGGAGGTGCTCTTCATCCGGTGTTACCCATTTTCTCAGACACATCCGGTTCCTCCTCTTCAGTGCCCCTCCGGAACTTATTTTGTATGACCGATAACCGCAGTGTTAAATTCAAATTTAGATTTCAAATCCGGGACTTAGTGAAGGCCTGCGCCTGTTGACGTCCTTATGCTTGACTAGTGTGATCCGGAGACTGACCAGACTGCGTTTTCTGTTGATGCGTTCAGTGATGGCTTAAGGGTAGGGCCAGAAGTAAAGAGGTATCAAAACCTGGCTGCTCTAAACAGCAGAAATAAATCATACTTCGACCAGTACACAGTAGGGGATAGGTTGTTCTAACATTTGTCTTGCTTTTTTCAAAATATATCTACGCTCGCGACTTCAACTATCTTTACACGCAACTTGCTCCACGAGTTGACTACCCGGTTAGTGAGGAAGTTTTATCGGACAGTCAATCGTGATCTTGTTTTCTTGACTATGAAACTATGACCCCTTACTTCTCTGTCCTGACGCAACTCGAACAAATCTGCCATGGGGCTTGTTCCTGTGTGATGGGTAATTTCGTACGTTTTAATAAGGTCTCCTCATACCCGCCTGCGTTTGGGAGAAAGTGAGTCCAACGCATTTGGTCGGTCTTGATGGCTTAGACCCTTCGCACTCCATACCACACCTGTGACAAGATTACGTGCTTCTTCGGGGGCGGCTATGTCCTTTTGGAGATAGGGTGACCAAGCTTGGACACAATATTCCGAGCGGGAGCGAGCTATAGCCGAGTGCAGTGGAATGAACGCCGCTGGACGGGGGTTAGCGATCGTTGATTTCAGTCGATATAACGCCCGCCGCGCTGTTGTCGCGGATGCGACACAATGCGGTACACTGGAGTAAACGTACTAGTGACTTGAATACCCAAGTCTCTCGTTGTTGCTTAGTTGTTAGTTCAGCTCTCTGTCCAAGTGCATCCCTTAAATACCTTGGCGTTGACTGGAGAGCTTTGGAGAGGATATGACCTTTGAGAACGTTCAGCGGTTAATCCCACTTTAATGTCCATTCGCAAATTTTCATAATGTCCCTTTGAAGAGCGGTCGAGTCCGACGAGCTCCCGACCAGCTTTATATCATCTGCAAACAGATAGCATGGGCACACTAAGTCTTTGGTCAGGTCGTTTTTGTATACCATGGAATTGATCCCTGGGGTACCTTGCTTAACGGAGAACGTCTGTCCGACAGTACTTTTCTTAATCTCACTATACACGACCTTCCAACTGGAAACGTCCGCATCTACCTGCAGATTCTGGGAGAGATTCCAGCTTCTTGAAGTTCCCAGCATGGAAGCCTGTAGTTGACAGAATCAAAGACTTTCTGAAAGTCCAGATAGCGCGCCTCAACCACTTCTCCTTCATCCAGTTTCTCCGTGGCAGTGCTTAAAAACGCCAGCAAATTGGTAAGACATGATCTCTCCCTTAGGAGTCACGTTGAGGAGCTCTGAAGAATCTCAGTTCACAACGAAAGTCGCAGATCCTTCCTCGTGATGTTCGTTGGAAAATTTTGCTGACAACGCTAGTCGGGCTTACTGGTCGGTGATTGCCAACTTCAGATGGGTTGCCATATTTGAAGATAGGAATTATACTGGCTTCTTTCCAGTCTCTCACACTATCGTTGTTTCTACTGTTAGATTGAACAATTGAGCAAATATTGACGCCAACAATTTGGCCAGAGATTTTAGGACTGCCGGATGGATGTGGTCAGGTCCTGCAGACTTTGCGCTGTTCAGCTTGGATATCGCTTGCTAAACTCCGTGGGGTGTAATGATCTGATCCACCGTGGGCACGTTCACAGCATCGGGCCGAGGCTCTGGTGTTTCGTTGTCTGAGCGATAAACACTCTGAAACTGTGCGACAAACGCGTCCGCTGTGCCCCTGCCAGTCGATATGATATACCCGTTTTAGGAGAGGGTGGTCCCAAGTTCCTTTCTTGGAGTGGACCTAGACTGAGCGTAACCATAAAACCTCTTGGGTTTCTGTTTAATATCTCGTGTTAGGTTTTGCTCATGGAATGGATGAGCATTTCTTGCTACCTTGATTGCTCCATTTGGAGCCTTTATGTAAATCATGACGCTTTTAAAGGCCCTATGTTGCATACACCTCAACATCACTCCTTTTATCCATCGCCATGAGTTTTCTGGAACTCCCTAAACCCCCAACTTGTCGCCCACATGTGTAACTGGTAGGTCGTGGGCTTTTCTGTTGTGGTATCGTTTCTGGGTTAGCACTGGGCTCAACTCGTCGTGTACTGCAATTTCATTGGGCGGTTGAAGATTTATCAGTCCTCCCATTATCAGCAGATGCATGCGTGCTCCTCTCCGCAATATTCTCTGAGCTGAGCTGTGGAGCATAGTTTCATTAGAAGTATTCCGCTTCTCCATTAGCATCAAATATGGATCATTTCCATATATTTGTGCTAGTTGCAATAGCCGCTTTGCCATTTTGACCACCGCTCCGGCCGGACCATTTGAATGACTGTCGTACGGACTATTTGCACGGTGCTGGAACTCCCGGTTTTCGGCGAACATTCTATAATCCGTGCCAATGTACTGTGGTCCGTCGTCTGAACGGTGGATCTCGGGTATGGCATTGCGCGCAAATTGGGTTCGAGGTTTATTAACCACCGCGCTGGAAGTAGTGGAACTCAGCCATTCTAAAATTGCTGAAATGGTCTACTATCACCAACCACTACTTATTGTTAGGTGCAAAGATGTCCGGCGATAATATTTGCCAGGGATTTTACACATCAGCATCGTTTCCTTGGTTTACTTCGAGTCAATAGTCCGATACGCATTGCAGCTCTGATCGTAGTCCCTTATGGAACTCGACATCCGAGAACAATAGAGAAGCTTCCTTGTTCATTCCGTATGTGCCAAGTGAACATGCTCCAACTTCTTCCGTTGAAAAGTTCTTGGAACTGTGATTATTTATTTTTCGAATATGATGCCGTCTTCCTGAATGAATTGATCACGGCCACTAAAGAACATCGCTTGTTCCTCAGACAACTTATTTTATCCCGCGGCCATCTGTTTCTAATGGTTTCAGCCAGACGTAATAACGTAGCGTCTGTACCATGGCTTCTTTTAGTTTTGTGATTAGGGTGGTTTCCGTCATGGTGTAATCCCTAGCCGTAATACTGTCGAGATGATGCTCTTCGGAGGAGAAGCCTTTTACACACGCTCTGGATAATGTGTCAACTACGTGCATCTGAATATATGACTGATAAATAAATTCGACGTCCTAGTTATGCAATCTGATCAGCATTCTCTGTAGCCTTCTCGGTGCGGCAGATGACGGTTTCCACGCCATTGAACTCAACGGTTTGCGGTCGGTGTGAACGATTATTTTCCGACCAAAAATATGGGTTCTGAACCGTCCCAGGGCGAATCTGACTGCCAGCATTTCCTTCTCAAGTTGCGCATAGCTTTTGCTTAGTGACTTAAGGCACCTGCTTCAGTGATTTACTAGTCTTACATTTTGTAATAATACCGCCCCCAGGCCAGTTTCATTGCTGCCACGTTGAATGATCAGAGGTAATGTTGGATTTTAGTAGTTCAATATGGGGGCTTCGGTGATAACTCGTTTGATTTCATCAAATGTCACCTGGGTTCCTCTTCCAATCTCCACGGTACCCCCTTGTGGGTTAACATGCGGGTGCGGTGGATCGTGTCGGATAGATTTGGAATGAACCGACTCAAACAATCGGCCATACCGTTTAGTCGTGATACCACTTTCACATTTTCAAGAGCTGGCAATGTGGTTACAGCCTTTGTCTTCCCTGGGCCCATTTTGAGTCCGCGTGGTGTTAACAAATGTCCGTGAAAAGCGAATTCTTTCTTCCGTAAAGCCACTTTGTTACGCGACTGGTGAATTCCCCAATCGATAAAGCGGCACAAAATTCCTACCAGGTTTCTTTTGTGATCCCTCAAGGTTTTTCCAAAAATTAGCACGTCGTCTACGACACACATGACTCCGTTCCATTTGTTAAGTGTCTAGACTGAATGTTTTTGTAAAACTTTGCGGAACACCTCAAGTCCAGAAGATAAACCCAACCAAGGAAATCATGCAAAGGGGGTTCCAAATGTGATAAAATAACTGGACTGTTCATCTAGTTCTAATTGCCATGAAGCCAAAGAGAGATCATCATTTGTGAAAAGTTGAGCTTGACCCAGTTGTGTTATAATGTCATCGATGGTCGGTATATGGTAATATTCTCTTCGAAGTACCTTATTCGGCAGCTTGGGTTCGATGCACAACAAATCCTGGTGCGCGGTTCGAAAGAGGTCAGTTATTATTTCGTGCTCGCTGTCATCACGTTTTCATCATCTAATCGCTAAAATTAGCCTACTATTTGCTGCATTCAAACACGTTTAATTTCTCCGGGACCCTTTGAACATAATCTATCAATAAATGTGGAATATCGTATGGTACTTCCCGCTAAGTCAGCCAATCTCCAGAAATTGCCAGTCATCAAGCGATCTTCCTTGGGCAAAAAAGGCAGTGAAGAAACGTGTAAAATCTCCAGAATTTTCTGCCAACATCTGCTTCACCCCTGCTATTGCAGAGGAGACTACAGACGCTGCTAAACGGCAATCTCAACAACAGATGTTAGCACACTACACGAAGGGAGCACCACCAAACCATGTTTAGTTTTCATCACAAATGTATTCGCAGATCAAGCTATAAAAAACGGAAGTAGGGGCTGGAATAGCGACACTTCACGGTAGCACCGAAACTTTGCACAGGCTCAATCTGATATTAAGCATTATAAATGCCTCAAGTAACATCCGCCATCGGACTACCCCTAGTCACAAAACACTCGTGGCCGCTTGGAAGCTTACTGATAGTGTAGCTACGGAATTGCACAAGCGGTTACGCTGTTGTCCGTGAAAAGAATTTTATTTGAAGCCAGTAAGATAGAGGGACAAGAGTTCTACTGCCTAAGACTTCGCAAGAAAGCACAGCGAAAGTACAGTTCACAAGTGAACTTGTAGCGAACGAATTCGTCAGAAGACAAGAGCAAATCAAGCGTGTCACAAGGTTTAAGTCCACCAAAGTGTTTGGTGACAAGACGCTACCCCGAAAGAAAATATTACGAACCAATATTTTCCGAGAAAAGAACTTGTGTAATACAGTCAATAACCTCATTGATTTGACTGTAGATCTCGACTGCTCCCCGAGTTCTCTGAATCCGCAAGTTGCAACAGGAAACGCCGTTGCGTCGCCGGTCCGGGCGAACACTGAGAAACAGGCCACGTCTAGCTCTGATGACGACAGGCGCGTTCACGTTTCCGCAATGAAACTCACGGTTGTTGCTGAAAACACATTCCTTAGTTCTCAACTTCTCTCTCCGCCAACCGAGGCCTTGACCTAATGCATCTGCTGTTACCCAGAGCACCGGAAGAAGCAGCTGATATCCTTCTGATAATGACGCGGCTGTATGTGCAGGGCCATCTACTCCTTGCCAGGGGTATCGCCCTCCGTTATCTGGAGTAAATGCAAACAGCAACTGCAAATCCAAAAACCTGAACAAGACCCTAAGTCAACAGTAAGACCTGTACAGTACTTATTAGAGAATGATATTTCAGATTTGCAATGGTTAGGGTAATCCAAAAGTACTTCACAAACGCCCAGAATATGGCTCTATATATCACATTGTAAGAACCAACGCTTCGTAAGCAAAACTGCACTATTTTTTCCCCACTGTTTCCAAGTCGACCTAATTCTATGCTAGGGGTCACGGTTATCATCCATTATCAGATAGCTCCGTAGTAACTCATCCTTTTACCCAAAATATGAGTGCTACTAGGAACCAAGTTCCCAATATGCATACTCCAACAAGTACGTCGTCACCTGCTTATATTACCAACTCAACTGTCAGCCAGCTCAGTTTTTTTGGTGCACCCGTCAATATTCCATCAATCACCACCTGGTCCTCCTCCCCATGTTTCACTCAGTCATCCTGCTTTCTATCTTGGAGCCGAACCTTCACAACATCCATTCGAATATGAGTGGAAATTTAGTACATTACTTACACCAGGCCTATCCGTGTGATATTTTGCAACCCACTCCCCTATCTGTCGTAACGTTCTTCAACAGTTTGGAGGATATGCCTAACAAAAAGAATTCCATTGGTTTATCACTAATGAACGCAAGGTCATTGGTTAGTAAGGTGTGCATTTTCAAATCTTTTGTTTTTTAATCAATCCCCACATCATTCTGGTGGCTGAGACGTGGTGCTCTCCTGACACCCCAGACAGTCAGATGAGCGTCGTAGGTTACCACATGTTCCGTAGGGATCGTCTCACAGTACGAGGTAGTGGATGCATTATTTGCCTAAAAGAGCAATTTGCCTCAGTAACACTTGACAAATCTGGTCTTCATAAAATAGAAGACTCCTTGTGGTTAACAGTCTCTATCGGTTCTCGCGAGCTACCTATAGGATGCATCTACAGACCGCCTAATTTTGCGAGCAACGATTTGACTGGCCTTGTGAAAATGACGAACCATGTGCTCAACATGCCTTGTGAATACAAACTAGTAGGCAGTGACTGCAACATGCCTAATATCTCCTGGACCACATTCTCTGCTCCAGAAAAACGGACCGAATTCCTTTCATGCGCACAACTGAATGGTTGGAACCAACATGTCCTAGCGCCCAACAGACAGAGGAACATTTTACATCTCATATTCATCATACGTATTTTGTCTGTTGAGATATCCGTTCTGCAACAATTTTCAGGAAGCGACCAAAATGTCGTCAAATGTCAGTCTGATTTCAAAACATGGCTTCCAAACCGACAGTTGCATTCTACCGCCCCATTGAATTCATTGAGTGTAATGTTTTCTTCTCCTCGCTGGGATAATTAAATTCGAATATATTCTTTTTTATCAAACCCAAGCATAGCGGCCGGAGAATTTATCAGACATCTAACGTTTTGTATCGACGTTTATGATTCCATAATATCAAACCGCGTCGACTCGTAGGTACGAGAAGAAATCTTTACTGGAAAAGACTGACGGACCTAAAACAAATAATTCGAGCTATGGGAGAACACTAGAGTTTTCCCTAGTGATGCAACTGAACAAAATGTTTGAACACATATAATGTCAGACGCAGGTCTGTCATACAAACGCAGAGATGCTCGAAACTAGTGCACCTAATGAAACGGAGAAATTCTACGGGAGACCCTGCTGTAAAAGTTATCTCCGACAAAGACAGAGCGGTTGTCGATGGCCCTGTAGCGATGTGCGAAATTTTCAACTCACACCTCGCTGCCTCGTTTGGCGTAGAAAGCACCTCACTACTCGCCGATATCCCATAAAAAACAGATAAAGTTTTGAGCAGTTCTAATTGATGTTCAAATTATTCTTACACAGTTAGCTATCATTGAACCCTCAATCTATCCTGGACCAGGTAGTATCCCACCAACGGTCGTCAAGCAAGGGGGTGAGTATATACCCATCCTTCTACTCAAATTGTTCAACTTATCACTTATCCAGCATCTTCTCCTCACTGGAAAAAGTCGATCATTGTGCCCCGCCACAAGAGTGGTCCAAGGCATGAAGTTAGTAACTATCGTCTCATCAACCACACGTAAATCTGGTGGAAAATGTTTAAAAGGATAATAAAAGTGCACATAGTGTTGCATACGCGTCAAGGCCGCCTGTGTGCCCTACACTCGTTCCAAAACTCGAAGTTTGTTCTGGTTGGTCGCGGCTTCAACGATCAACGGCTCACTTGTTCATGCACTTCAAAATGACCCGAATGCTTGTAAATGCGACAATATGGTACGCACTCCTACTGAGTCACTTGTTCTCACTACCGTTGTTGTTGTCCGTAAGGCATGTAGCGTGTGGAGTTCGAATACAGACACAACACACAGTCGGGTTCTCAAACTCACGAAACATTATATAACTTTTGCAGCACGGTTTCCTTAGTGGACGCTCCTGTGTAAAATTCCAGCTGGAATTCTTAAACCACACATTGATGTCTGTCGTCATACCTTGAAGGTTGCACTCAGACAGTCAAAGTAGGACAGCAATGCTCAACACCGAAAACAGTTACTAGTGGGGTGATTCGGGGAAGCGTTCTAGTCCGCTGCTCTTCTCAATGTACATAAGTGGCCTATGCAGTGTTAGATATAGTAAGCCCTTCCTCTGTGCTGATGATACCAAAATCGTCTAAACATTCCGCCAGCAAAGTAACACCGATTTCTGTCTACAAAGCAAACGACGGAACATAGTGTGGTTGTAGCTGTGGTGCAGATCATGGATGATGACGTTCTCAGCAATCAAGTCGAAAACCATCACTCATTGTTGTAAATTACCCCATGGTTCCGTCTCACTAGAGGGTGATAATATTGATACAGCCACTTCGGCCGGAGACCTAAGAACACGGTATTTGAACTCCTTTGGTTTATCCGAACAAGTATGGTTCCAGGTAGCCGAAACTAAAAGAACCATAGACGTTCAGTCTACCGGCTGCGAAGTTGACGCTTCACAAAATGTGTGCTAGGCCTCAACTCGAGTATTACGCATTCATTCACTGCTATCTATGCAAGTCTGATAGGCTCGTGTTAGAAAACATCCAAAGATCACTCACCAAACGCTTATTAGGATATTTTTATCCGCTCACCTACAGAAAACGCTGTCAACATCTTGGTACTAATTCACTTTGGTTACGTAGACTATAGTTGAACCTGACACTTCTTTATGAACTCACACATTCGGATGCCATCAACACAACGTTAACCGTCCATTTACAGCACGGCCCTACATATAGTCTGAGAAACAAGGGTTCCACCTTTTCATCTGTGCTATCTCACAAAACTACACGCGCAAACTTCTTTACTGTGAAATATTCCTATATTTGGAAGAAACTTCCAAATGCAGTCAGAGCCAGTAACAAAATTCAGCGTTTTGAAAAAGGTTTTGACAACCATCTTACGTTGTCAAACACAATGTCCATCTTCAAAATCTGTGTACTCCCTGATGATCTTTTTGAGTGTGGTCCGGGAAACATTCAGCGGTCAGCTACGTATAACGCAGATAACGATCTCAGCTTTCTAACTCCACTGGAAAGCAGCCTGCTTGAAACGGTTTGTTGTATAATTTATTCACACGACCATTTAGCATCTGGCCTACTGCATGCTCAATAAACCGTTCACAACTCAACAGTATTTTATAGATATGCGCTTATTCATGTATACGCATTGCCCAGATTGCTAGGAAATGTGCAATTGGCACATACTACTAAATCCAGTAAAATGAATTTACGTGAGTTCTACTTAGAACAGGCACACTTTATGGGGCCAACCAAATCGTGGATATGTGGAGCATTTTCCTTGGTTTCGTTCACTAACGATGTGTCATCTCTGCATGTTGTTCGAATTGACTAAAAATGACCTTGCAATAACAATAAAGTTTTGTGCACGTACGTCTTCCTGCTCTTCTACCTGTGGCGTAGTTGCTTGACGATACTACACGGATCTCATCCATTTTTAGCTCCGTTGTACTCCGAACATCGTCGCAGCATGACCGCGTTCTGGCCGCCCACGGTAATATCGGAATATCCTCACTTCCCGGATACTGGTTATTTGGATTATTGTGGTGGTCCTCTTGAACCCTTTCTGTGAGTCAAGCTCTTTATTACTATAACTTCTCAAAACTCTCGTAACTGTTTCGTTGCATTCGTTCACTTTTTGTCACTGAACTCAGTGAAATACACCTGCATTCACTTAAGGTAGTCTGAAACTCTTTGTGACCACTACAGGCTCAATATACCGTTTGCCTGAATAAATTTCGAGTGCATCGCAAAATGTCACAACAACCACTTGAGAGGACTATATATTTCAGTGATCATTGCAAAAATAATCATCTCGCACGATTTTTTTGTCAGAAAGTTTCACACACCTATTGTTTATCAGGCTAAATATAATCACATCACATTTTCTCATTCAACATGTGAAATTGCGTTTTTTTTCCTGATCCCATAAATATATTGCGCGGAGAATTTTTCTACAACGGATGAACGCACGAAACTTCGTATCGGCCGGGCATTTCACGAGAATTTCAAGCTTTGGACGGTTTCCAGCAATCGACCTAATCCTGCGCTGGGGTCTGCTCAATCGTTTGCTGGATTTTGGAACTTTACTTTCTTTCTCACCAAGTCCCTCTCAGTTTAACAGTTTCCGGACACCAACGATATACCTTAATGACGAGACACTCCAAAGATGCATTTGGACTATCTCAAAAGTTCGTTGGCGGTTATAGAATGTTTATAGGCAGATTTTGGATGCAGTGATTGTTAATTGGTGGTTCGTGGTGCAAATTCGGGCGTTGGTGCGTAGGTCAGCAGAAAACCGATTTTCGTGCAAGATGTCGGAGCTGGTGGACCTCAGTGATGTGTTCCGAGCATACTTTCCGGATGGTTTCTGTTTTGACACGTCCGCGAAATTCCCTAGGAATTTGCGAGATTCTCGGTTGGAACCAGGAACGGGTCACGTTCTGAGGAATTGTGCAACACTTGCACATTACTGCTGGAATTCCTGTAAGAAAATTCAGGAATGTGCACTGTACAAGCGGTACTACCTTTTCTGTATGCACTGTACCAGGAGGAACAGGCGAACGGAAAGCGTGAATCACTGGTGAGTATTTTGTTTTCCGCACGGTGATATGGTGTTACAGGTTTCAGGATTTCCTGTGTCCGTTGGTTATTCGTGTGTCGTACAGCGAGGGAGGTTTGCGCATTTTGCACAGTTACTTGGTTTACAATCACCGGAGAATGTCGGTCAACCCGGGAGTATATCTAGCCAGCCGTAGGCTAGAAAGTACGGCGGAGGAAGTTGTATGTGGGCTGCTGGACAGTATCCATAGGACCCAGGAAGTCATCGATTACGTTAGGCGTGAACATGACATGTTGATGAATCGTGGCGATGTAAGGTCATTAAGGCGGAGGAAGCCATTACGAGAGCATCTGAACTGTGATCAGAAGAGCATACGGAAGATGCTGAAACGCGTCGGACCTGTGCACTTGAGAACGGACGATGAGGGCAGGCTGTTGGTTTTGTCGTTCATGAATAAAAGGCTTCAGGAACTCTACGTGAAGTACGGCAGTGCTATTGTGGCGGATTAGACAGCTGAGTGGAACAACGGAGCATACCATTTATGGCGCGTTGTTGTTACGGATTGCAACAGTAAAGGCAGAAACGTTTTTATACATTTTTCCCCAATGAAAGTTTATGGTACGAGGTCATGTTGGACAGCTTTAAGCAGTTTATGTCAACTAGGGATTTTAAGACCATCGTGGTGGATAGGCACCCGACGCAGCTTGAATGTTTGGAAGAATATTTTTCCAATGCTAAGTTTCTGTTCTGTTCGTTCGATAGGAAATTGAATATGCTTGACAGATGTAGGCAATTGAACAGGATATATTCAGAGGAAAAAAGCTCTCTCGCTGTACTGCAAGTCTGAGGAGAAGTTCAGTAGGATAGTGAGCAACATTTGCAATCGCAACAGAGAGCTTGATGAATATGTGCAAAGTGGCCTGTTGTCTGTAAAAGAGCACTGGGTCACCTAAAAAGACGTGGGGCGAATAATGAGGTGGAGGTGGCTCAATTATACATCAAAGGTAATCTGTCACCTCGGTCCGCGATATGCGGTTGCGTAAGGGAGATACTGAATCGAAATGAGTACTTTGAACTGAAATTTCGACGGACTGTTACGATGCCTTTAGTGAAGTGTGGACGTTCTGTGTGCAAAACGGGCGATAAAAATGCATTCGAACAACTCACTCCGTATGCGCTAAGGATAGCTGGGGACAACTGTTTGCGTGTCAAACATGCAACCGGGCTAAGTGATATTTACTGACAAGCACGTTGTCAGCGTTCACGCAGACATAGGTGGTCACTGCCGAACTATTCACAAATCTGCTCAGTTGACGGTGCACGCCCGGGATGTTTATCGGGGGGAAGGTGAAAATTGAGACGGGCAAACTGATAGAGACTGGAAACCTTACCTCGATTATTTGTGAGGTAGTAAGCAGCATGTCCAATGAGAGGTATGAATGGACTGCGACGGCGTTGAAACAATTTTCTGTTTATAGTTAATTCAGGCGAAAATTGTCCGTGGAGTCGTGTGGAAGCATTGACCTCGAGGTTCAAAGGCGAATATCCTCTCAGCCGGAGGGGTGCCAGTCATCCATGTCCAGTTCTCAGTCGAGAGGGCGTAAGCAGTCTATGTAGAAAACGTCATCTACACTAGTTTTTGGAAACCAGCCAGCAATGACGGACGACACGGAGTTCCTTAGGAGCGTCCAGTTGCGCCACATCCGCAGCAACTGAAGTGTGCTACTAAAAGTGTGCTATGAAAATAAGTAAGGGTGGTGTTCATATAAAGCACCTTCCCTTTGTGGACGACCAACATTGTTAAAGTTGTGGCCAAAAGGGTTTGGAGGATAAAGGCCTGACCGACTGGATCCAATATGACAGCTGTTGCCGTTGGTGGCAGAAGCGGCGTGCCGGACACCCAATATCACTAACACTTTCAAATGTCGTTTCTGCTAATGAGTTACACGTTTACAGTATCACAGCTTGGTTTCACTTGAACGCTCACCATGCCACTTGAATCCGCATTGTTTCCTTGCATTATCTCCCTCATGCCACGCATTTTGACATACCCCATGCGTTTATTCCGTTTTCTGCGGCCCATCCCGTGTTGCCGCACTCGTAAGTTCCGTTGTTATGTTGCAGAGTGGACGGAGCTGCCGCAAACTCCAACCCCTCCTCAGAGCGGTGTAGCGGTGGCAACCACCTCCGATATGGAATAATGGGGTTCTGTTGCGCAACTGAATGACCTTGGTATACTGGGAAATTGCACGATATATTTTCGTCGAACTTACTTCTTTCGACCTCTTACAGTTAAATCATCGTTTTATTACCGTGATTTCACACGGTCCGGTGTGGTCCTTAGATCGTAAGCTTACACCACTTGGTTCACAACAATTTTTCTAATCGTCCAGTGCGTCTACCCAGAATTCGTGATGATTGTTCAGGACGGTTAAGTCGATTACCACTTCACTGGTTACTCTCTACAACCTTGCGTAAGGTTTCCATTGAGAACACTAAATGTAAGCAGGATTATGGTGATGGTATTCCATAGTTCAGTAAGAATTAAAAACTTGAGAATGTATTATGATGTTGCCGATAGTTTGGGCACCAAATTCTCACAGATTGTAGACACTCGATCAACCCCCGGGACAGTGTATCTGACCTTGTATGCCTTGCGTATTTCACTAAGTATTTATGCCCTAACCAGGTAACCGTGGCCAGCATCCTACGCGCGTGTTGACCCGTTTGCCTGCTATTCATGCATAACTCCCTGTGCGCCTGCTGCCGCATGCCAGATAGAAACCAACCATCCATACGATCTTCGATATCCAAAACACAATGGGATCACATAAGTGGTGAATCTCCTGCAGAACCGATATTCAAGCTTCACAAGAAGCTTAAACTCCTTCCTGTTTTCTCCTCCCCAGCAGCTAGCGCAAGATCACCACTTGTTGTGGTGCACGTGTGACCAGTCAGCGGCGGAGCGGTGCCTTGGCAAGAGTTCTTGCACGTAACACTGACAGACGAAAAGATCAGCTACTTGTACCGGTGTTCGTCGTGGCTGGTGGAATTAAAGGTTTTGCCACTACCGACACTCGTAGAACTGCATGACGTTTTGTGTGAACATTTTGTACCTACTCTGGCCGCAAACGCTCGGTGTCTTCCAGAGTGTCCACTGAGTTTCAGCGCTGCAAGATATGACATGAGTCATTGTCGATTAAGCCAATCAATATGCCGTGTGGTACAGTTAGCTGTCAGTAATTCAGAAATAGATGGACACGGTAAAACGGACAAAATCAGGTACCATGTAAAAAAAATTGGTTCAATACGTGTCGACTTGATACGGAACAAGATGTTTATCAACATTAATCGTATGTAACTTCTCATGCGCAGGGTACTAATAAGGCGGGAATATGTAAACAATGATCATCGTCTGGATGTCGACAGCGAGGACGTTCAAATCGAATTCCCCGTTGCCCGCACAACCAAACGTAACCATAGTCATGACGATCGCACTACTGCCAATCGAAGGGGAAACAGTACAGGGGGTACAATTCTGCTACCTGTAACGCTCCATCATTTGAGCCAGCGATCTTCGGGCAAGAATTACCTCCCTCACATGAGGGAGGCAAGTCATATGATCTACCTACAGAATAGGCACTAAGACCTTCGAGAAGGCTCCTCCAATACGCCAACAACAACTGTAGAAGAAACACTCAACCAAAACACCCATTGTTACCGTGTGACAAGTTGCCATTCGTGAACAGCTCTACAAAGCAAAATAACACATCCAGACAAATCAAGCAGAACATATAAGCCCAACATTTCAGCACCCCACCTCCATTAACGACAGAAGGCGGGATCCATCCGCATCCCAGCTCATTGCCAAATCAGTCACATGTTGAAGCATACACGAAAAAATAATTCAACTCGTGTTTCTCACCCAACCACACGTATAACTGGTAGATTACATATTGCGTACCTCATCCAGCTTACACCCGCTCCACACCTATAAAACCAAAAAATATCTCGTATTCCCCATTCTGTTATACAAAAAACTATCAATTCCATGTGCTGAATTTTACCCGCGGGGAGTGTATGCTGTCGTTAGTTTACCGTAAATATTTGGGTTTGAAATATCTTGGGAGTAATTTTGGACAGGATATTTAGGAAAGTATGAAATATGCCTATTATACTGTGAGAATTCGTTTGTTTTAATGTGAGACGATGTTTATCAAGGATGCCAAGGAGTTGCGCTAAATTAACAGCGAAATATGTTGACGAGATAGCTGAAGTTTTGCGATCTTGTTGATAGAGGGAATAAGGAACCAGTGATTAATAAACATGCACCGTATGAGTTGTGGGCCATATTATTTTGAAGCTTTTCAATCGATAATCCTTGAAATAGGTGCCGACAGTTGATAAGTTTGAGTCATTATGATCATCCCCACGTGCGACTGGAAACCACTGGAAATTGGTGGCGCCGTGGGTAAGTAGATATGGCCGCAGCTGATGACTTCTAAACATAATGCGGGCGAAACCCGGCGTGATCCGCCGAATTCGGCGTAAGCTGGTTGGCCTTAAGGTAATCAAAAAATAGGTAAGATGCTTCAGTTACCTGATCGCCAAGAAGCTGGAATTTCACGTGTATTCAGGAAAGCAAAGGGGTTCAAGGAAAAGTGAGGTAATTTACTACGAAAATCCATTTGGGGTTAACTGTTCGACGGTCAGCCTACGTCACGACCTATGGTTGCACACACTGACGTCTATGCTCGAAGGTCAGCCTACGTGCACCCTATAGTCACAAAGCCACCACCTATGGTTGCACACACTGACGTCTATGCTCGACGGTCAGCCTACCTGCACCCCCAGAGAGAACATCACGATACTGTAATAATGAAATATGTTTATTTTATGTACATATTATCATTATCTAGGATATTCCGTCAGAACTCAGGAAGGCTGCATGCTTTCGGTGCCGCTTCAGTAGAAATCCTCCTCTTGCTGTGTATGCTGGTCTACAGTTAAACCGTATGTGACATGTTGAGTGGGGTATCACTTACGTTTGTCGGTGACATCTGTGTAGTCATTTGCGAACACTTTCACTTGGACCTGCTTGCGTGGGGGAACAATGCGAAACTCATCTTCAGATGTATCATCAATGAATAGTGGAGCTGCACACTGTCTGTGTTTTCGTTTTGACGTCGGAGTTGGTACCGTGTTTAAGGTTGATGCAACTGAACATGTATGGTTAATGATATTATAACTTACCCTGCGAGGGAGGTTGTAACTGCCCTGTGCAGAAGGGGCAGTGTGATATGTCAGCATTATTCATGCACTCCACATGGAAAAATAACTGGTCCGTATCGCACCGATAGCCATTCGTATTAACGGGGTTACCACAATATTCACAGGGCACTCCCAGGTGATTATTCTTTTCCCACCTTGGATGTTTTGCATTCCACGACGGAAAAAGGGGGAAGTCTGTGTGTGGTAAGGCCGCCGGATTAGTGCAACATCCAGGTTGAATCTGCGAAATGAATATGCAAAGGTGATCACTCACTCTTCAGAGTTATTGCAAGTAGCCATGCGATGAAACAGATACCGGCTTATGAATGAATTTGTCTGGATGGTGATTATAAGGTTTATTACAACAACTTGTATGTTTCCTCACAGCATCCCGAACATGGAAGTAACATAACATAATGGTGCACCCAAAGACCACTCGTGGTGCTCGCATTTGGGCCGCCATTTTATCCATCAAAAACGTTCTGACACGTATGTGTTCCCCCGTAACCTTTCGGAATGTCTCGAACAAATGACGCAGGGATGCGTATTTCTCACTTCGTACATAGGCGTACATTACGGGTCGTCCATGGCCCATGCCATCTGTAACGAGGAAGTGATACAGCTTTTGGCTACAGCGACAAATGTGGAGTGATAGAGGACCTACTTGTGGCGGCTGGTCCTATGGGTGACATCGACGTTCACCGCATCAGGGAACGGTCTGAATAACTGCACTTGCTCTCTGCGTGCAAAACATATGTCCGTGTACCTATTGTTGTCCTCTCTGATGACACGCAGCACGCCGTTTTTCTCTATATGATGCAGGATTTGCGGCAGATTTTCTGTTACAATAATGCACACTAACCCACTTACTTATCACTGGCGTTTTCAACCGATGAAGCCCTGCAAATAATCCATAACCTAAAATGGAATATAAGATGACATCGGCCAAATATTATTCACACGTGGAAAAATTCTTCACAAGATACTACTGTATACCGTCACAACACCTACCATCGCTAATTTTGATCTCGGCGCCAAATGAAGGACAAACATATTTACGGTCGACTTAAACAAATCTTTTTAACACTCCTGATGCTCTCTGTCATGGAACTCGATGACTTTCACATTCCTGGGCGATATCACGAAAATATTTTCCAGTGCTCAATGATTTCACATTTTATCGCCGTCTAACGGCAGATTTCACTTCCTGCGGGTAATTTCCATCATTCCATGTAGCCAGCAACAGCCCCAATTCAAATGAGCGCCAATCAAGATCATTTTCAATGCCGATGACCAACCACCAACAAGCTCCCCAGAGAAAGCTTGAACTATTTGAAAAATCGAACCCACTCAACTTTGTTAAAGGTAAGTTATTGTAACACCCAATCATTCGACTATATCTGTGAAGCGGGCAAACCATCTACCTTCATGTTGCGTGCGTCACAGTTTCGTGAATTGCGAACAATTGCTTTTCGACCACGTCCGTTTTGGCAGCAGGTTTCACGTTTTTGCTACTGTTAAATTATTCGTTCTGTATTGCTTGTGATTAGCCGCGGTGATCGCGCATAACCCAACGTGATTCTCACATATGCGATGAGAAATACATTATTATTATAACCAGTCGGCCATTTTACCAGGGCGCTGACGTTAATTCGAACTAGCCGGACTAATTCCGCTTTAAACTTATCGCGTATGGTTGACGGAATGCCTCTGACAAGTAACGCAACAGGAACGGAATCGCTGACCACCGATTAACCAACGGCGCCTGGCGTGCGACTCACTATCGAATCAAAAACATATGAATACTTGTCAAAACCACTGGAAGTGGCTAATTTATGCAGAAATTCACCGTGACTAACGGTGATGAAAACCATTAACTGAATGGCATCAACATCTAAACTGGACGTTGAATTCCGACCGATCATAAAACAGTCAAGCATATGAATCTTCCCAATCTTCGGATTCGTGAAAGGCGGTGTCGTAACCAATCCACACTTTCCACGGAGCGTTTGATCCACTTATGTTTGTCTCCTGGATGCAGCCTGATGTACCAGATGTACCGCAGTTCAGCTGGCATGTCCTTCTTGTACCTCCTGTGAGAAATTCTGCATAGATTCCTTTCTGTCCGCTTGATCCGTTGAGTCGGTTAATTACACCGCAATCATCTTCGTCGATCGAACTGGCCGTAGGCGATTTACTATGTCTGGCAAACTGGCTCTTCTTCCGGCATTTCATGCACATCTTTCCAAATGCACTTTTCTTTTTGACGAAGTCTGCCACAGCCGAACTGACACAAAATCATTGAGAAAAGTTCTTCGTCTCTGTCCATAGCGTTTAATACCAGGCCGTAGTCTGCGTTCAAAGATGTCATCCTTTGTTCCGCTGTCCCTTCGCTATTGCAGATGTCGATGCACTGGGCTAGGGTGAACTTTTGAATATCCAATAGTACCTTCGTCATGACGGAATTCTGAATACCGATGACCAATCTATCTCACACGGGAATCTTTCCTAAGCACTTGCAGAAATTACACGATTCCGCAGGTTTCTTCGGAACGGCCTGTCGATTCTAATAAAAAACTGAAAGTGTTCAAGGGTTCCGGGTGTTAATCCCAAACAAAATTCTTCCGTTTTCTAACGATCACGTTCGGTTACTTTTTGTCATTTACGTCCTGGAAGACTAAATTTCCGACAACTTGTCTCCTTCCATCTCCGATTGCATGTGGAATCATAGCTATGTGATATGCTTCACTGGTCTCCGTATGATTGGTCAACAAACAAAAATCGTCGCAATTTTCTCTTCAATAACACCATTGCCCACAAGTCTGTTCGTGCTGTTCATATCCAGAGGTTCAGGCGGAACAACCGTCAATGGGTTCGTTGTGGTGTTCCTTTTGTCAGCTACATTTTTTATCTTCCCTTCTGAAATCTTGTCGTAAATCGCTACCTTCCGAGACAAAGGTAAAAATCGGTTTTTGTGGCTCGAGACAAATCTCAGTTCCATGAGTCTCTATTGGTTATTTTATGGACAAGACACATCAGTGAGATGAAGGATTGCAATCGGTGCTGGCGCTTTAGCTTTCCGATTGGTCGGCTTGACTCCGCTTGTAGCTCGTTTGTTTCAGCGCTTGACACACCAAGGCAACTCGTTCTACTTCGGTGCTCGCTATAACAAAATCCAATGCTGGAGTGGCGTGCCATCCTGAACGGTCCCCGCGTAGACATACCAGTCTGTTCGCGCTGTCGACACTGACTGGCCGTAGGCTTCTGTGAATCATTGGCTGATGTCGTATCAGTGTGTTTGTTTAATCCAATCCCTTTGCAAATGTGCTGCCGTATTGACAGCTTGGCTATGCAGACCAACTAGCTGAAGGGGCACCCACCCAGATAACGTGCACGATCTAACTCTTGCGGTCCCTCAGGGTGATGTTGATACCATCAAATCTCTCGGTGCAATGAGAAGAAATGCACGCAACCGTGTACATTCCAGGATCGCCACGCATTGCCGTTAAATCTACAGGCCGGCCAGTAAGGAAGGCAACTGTCGCTGGCCCAGCAGGTACTCAGTCGCCTATTTTATATCAAGAATCGATCGACCGACTTGCGGTCCCTCATTGATATCGGAGCAGAGCTCAGTGTTATTTCACCGCAACTAAATGATCGACTGCAACCTGGCCAGTACACTTCACAGGCGACGAGTCGAAGTTTCATCAGAACGTTCGAGGAACGCTTACTCTCTGTCGACCGCGGCTCAGGCGGCGTTTTCAATGGACATTCCTACTCGGCGATGTCCAGAAGTCACTCTTCGGTACCGATTTTCTGTCACATTTCAACCTCCCCGCTGATGTTAAGAAGCGTAAGCTAACTGAAAACGCTACTATCCACACAGTAAACGGCGCCCAATCGATGATCGATTTAACAGGTATCCAGCCTGCCCTTCTGCCGACATTATATTCCGCAGCACTAGTGAAGAATTCTCTCGCTAACTCGGCCGTTGTCACAAGCCGGAATGGTTAGGCCCAATGTGGCACATCATATTACAACACGCGATCCTTCGAGTTTCTCCAAACTTCGCCGTTTACATCCTGAGAAACTGGAAACAGCCAAGGCTGAATTCGAACATATGCTTCGGTTAGACAATTTGAGCTTCAAACAACTCTTAGAGGCCACTGCTGCACGGGATACTCAGAAAATCTCTGAGCATCTGGAGATCTTGCAGTGATTACCGTGCCCTCAACAACAGCACGATTTTTTCCCTACAACTCGCCAGCGCTCTTATTTTCTCTAAATTAGACTTAGTACACTCCCATTATTACACACACTGTCTGCCAAAAACAACATTTCAAAACCAGCCATTACAACAACTTTCGGACCTCACGAGTTCATGAGAATGCCCTTCAGGCATTGTAATGCGGCTCAAACATTTTAGAGACATATGGACGAAGCATTGCATGGATTTACTTTCGCATACATCTACACTAGCGATGTCTTGACTGCTGGACGCTCGAAATAGATGAAATTATTTCAACTTCTTATCGTTTTCGATTCTTTCGCTCAACATGATATCAAAATCAGCATCAATAATCATACTTCAGGAGTTAGTTCAGTGGATCTTCTGGGACATCATATCGATCAACCTCGCATCACACCTTTGCCAGATACAGTTGAGTCTATCTTTACTTTTCCGATTCTCACTGCAATGACCTAATTCTGACGATTCCTCGGCATACCCAGCTATTATCGGCAGTTCATTCCTCATTGTGTGAACCTTTCAATACCTCTGACCGACCTGGTTGACTCAAAGCGCAAGTCCATGGAACTCCCACTCTAACACAAGAAAGCTTTATCAGAGAATATGGAAGCATTGAGTCACGCCACTAAACTATGTTTCATTAGGTACGATCGACACGCCGTTCTCCTGCTCACCAAGAATGCACCAATCGGTACAGTTGGCGCATTCTTAAAACAATTCGTAAATAGTGAGCAGCAACCTCTGCCTCTTTTCTCCCAGAAGCCACAAACAGCACAAATAAAGTGCAGCAGCTTTAAGAGTGAGCTGCTTTCTGTTCATTTGGTGATCCGTTGCTTCCGACAACTTTTGAATTCTGAACACTTTGTCATGCATACTGACCATGAACCGTTGACATTAGCTCTCCACGTTAAACGTGATCAGTACACCCCGCGTGAAATCAGACATTCGGACTACATCTCTCAATTCACCACGTGATGCATTGTCACGGTCTAACGTCAACTTAGTTCAACCTCCACCCTCCGATTCAGCAAGAATGGCCAATGCCCAACAATTCAGCGAGGACTGGGAGAACGTCTTCACTTTTAAGTCCTTGAAGTTGTCTACCATCCCTCTGGTGACGCAAGCTGGTGATATTCTGTGCGACAATTTAACGGGTAAGCCTAAACCTACCGTCCCACTTCCTTATCGGCGTACCATTTTTATTCGTTTTCACTGTTTACTTCACCCCGGGGAACATGGGACACTGGAGTCAATCGCGCAACGTTTTGTTTGGCCCTCTATGAGCGAAGATGTTCCCCTTCGGTCACAACAGTGTATAGGGGGCCAGGGGAGTAACGTGCAGAAGCATACGGTTAACACACTCCACACATTCTGTCCACCGGACGCCCACTTTTTCCACCTGCAAGTGAACATTGATAGACCACTACCACCCTCAACCGATTCTACATATTTACCGGCCGCGATTGGCTGTTTAACCCGTTGACCTTTAGTTGTACTCATTAGAGATGTTTTTCCAGGCGTGGTTGTTGAAACTCCATCAGGGCATTGAATCACTAATTTGGATGTGCCATCTGGTATCACTACGGCTTTGGGCACCCAGTTTCAGCCTTCCATCTATGTAACTTTATGTAGTTACTGCGATGTTCACACATTAAAACGACACCATGCTATCCTTGAGCTGACGGTTTAGTTGAGCTTCTTCGCCGGAAGCTAGAATTCCCGATAGCCACCTATTCGGAAGCAAGGGAATGGAGCGAGCGTCTGCAAGTCATTTTTCTTAAAATCCGGTCTACCGTTAAGGAAGATATCGGTTGTACTACCTCCTAAATGATTTAAGGTACCACCTTGCACCTTCCTGGGGAACCGATTCAACCGCTGACGCACTCGGATCCAGGTGCGGATTACATTTCATCTTTAAGAAACACGTATCCAGCCTTCTTTTCGCACAAATCCGTTGAAATTAGCACCGAGAACAAAAATCTGCAGATCGGCTGACGTGCAAATTTGTGTGTGCCAAAACGATCTTAGAAAGCCACTACAACCACAACACGTTGGCTCATTCAGAGTGGTTAAGCGTGACGAAAAACTTTTCATTATTGAAGGGTTTGGTTGAAGCGAATCCGCATTCACTGATCTACCGAAACCAATTTACAACAACAACACGTTGACGGCAACATGTTAACCTACCTGACCAGATATTGACTAGAAGCAACCCCTCCCCACCCCAACGATATTACATCCATCCACAGTTCAGCTTTCTCGTGCTCTCGAGCAACGCACCACACGCAGGGACAGTCTGTACACCGGCGGAAATGTCTCACAGATTGCGAAATGTGATATGGCTATCGGGCGTTCGGTTTGTTTCAACTTCACTGTTGTTATTTTGTGGTGCTTCTAAACCGCGAACGTTCTGGTGGGAAAGTAGTGTGCTTTAGATTACAGGTAATTGTCGCATATTTCTGCACATACCGTTGCACGGTCTCCAAGAAGATGCTGAGCAGCGTGTGGTGATAAATGTAACATGCAGCCCAGCCGACTCTGATCTGGATGCCCTTGACTTCGCGGACCAACCTTTGGGCAACGTGGACGCACCAGGGAACGGCGCTCTTCCGAAGTAGGGGTTCGAACAACTGTTCTGAGAAGAGAAACAATACGAACAAACACGAGCCGAAGGCCCAGTAAGCCATGCACACGACTTACACAAACGTAAGCTAAAACGGCACCGACAACACAACAGCACGCCCCGTTACACAACCCAAATTCAATTCGTGCGCGCTCGCTGGTTTCGGTTGCGCGTTACAATAAATAAGCGATCCCAAATAATCAAAACAAGGTTGGATCACAACACCACGTTACTAGTGAACAAGCGGTCAGAGTGACTAATTGGATAACGTCAGCGGTTTTGATCGACGGATCGTTTCCGGAAAATACGCTACAACTTGGTGTCGAATTAGTTCGAGACTAACTGATGATCACATAATGAGGCATACCCAAAAGGGTTCTTCCGAGCAGTCAACAGGTTCAAGAACAATGGGGACGAGCCGAGTTTGAGAAAAGGTGACGAATGCACCACTCGATCAAACTACAATGATTGATGACTGGCTATCTGCACAATTATCAAATTGATGTGAAAAAAGAACTTCAGGGCCGAGGTCCAGTTAACGGACAGAAACAGTGGAGGTCGAATATACAGTGATAAACACTCGGAGATAGGGTTGGATCGGAGTTTTAGTACTGCGCTTCAAAAGCCGACGGGCCGAAACATAAAATCCGAACAGCAGCAGAGTATTCTCGCAGAATGACGGTTCCACTCGGCTCTGGCTCCAAACTTGACTAGTTGTTAAGTTAAGAGACCCGAAGCAAAAATACACCGAGATTAGATCGCAGCAGCAACCACAAGGAACCACAGTGCAATGAACTTCGGCCTCCAGGGCTCCCACCATTCAGCATTTCGAGTGTCAGGCATTGAGAGACAATTTTAGGCACAAGCCGTTCCCCATAACTCGCACCTTGCACCCTCAATGTGGACTAGGTGCCGATTGAACATAGCCGGCCTACGTGACTGCATCCTCCAGGAGACACAAATATCTGACATCTCTCTCTAAGCAGACTGACTTTTGCTCAATTCCACGTGATTTCTATTAACCGCTGCATCTTTCTATCAATGCTTTGTGATCATGCAATACTACTTGGAGCTGCACAACCAGGCTATGGTATCAAAGGACTTACGCCAGCTCAAAAAAACGAGAACGTAGGACCCGGATATTTTGTCGCATGTCACCATGTTTATTTTTACTGATGCACGCGTTGTCCTTAATCCTATGGATTGGCATACACGAATTGCCAAAAAAGCAGCAACCGGTTCAATTTGGGGAGCAGAAATAACTTTCAAATAGAGCTAGAAACCAACATTCAGGGGCCCTGTTTCTCATGTGCAATGCTGAAGAAGTTATTGACCATGACGCTGTAACCAGCTTCCCAGGCACCGGGAAGGGTGCATGATTCCGCGCGCTATAGATCTACAGTTTTCTCAGATCAAATACAACCACGAACATGCAGGTCACTTAGACTGTTCAGCTCGGTGTACCAGTGATTCCACTTACGTTGGTTGTCGGCGTTAACGGGTTCGTCCCCACTCGAACCTTCTTGAAATAATGTCTGCGGTAAACGTTTTCCCAGCAGCAACCATAATGAGACAAACCCTAAGGGACAGTATAAAGTTGACAGGCATGATAACAGGAGTCTTCTGATGGTTGCTTTATTTGAAACAGCGAAAGGAATGTTATTCCAACAGGCACTGAACTAAAACAACGCGTTGTGGCTTGGAAACAAATAGCATATTTCCAGCTATGTTTGGAAATACGATGAGTCGTTGACTCCACCATAATCTGAAACGCACGGCAACAAGCAAGGGAAAGAAGCAAAAAGCCTGAGGTGGATTGCAGCCTATTTAGCGATACGCAAGGGCGCGCCAAACGAAAAGCGCGTGGAACCTTTGAGTGCGTTAAACAATGCTCGAAAATATCCAGGTTAAACGACTTTGAAAAATGGAATGGCGGATGACTTGTTAAGAAACCAGCAAGCGATCATCGCGTGTAATTAGTTGTGCGACTGAGAAAAGTGACGCTGAGTTGGTATCGGGTATGCTATAGCAGGCGCACACGGTTTCATGCGTAGAGAACAGGCATGCGGTGGAACACGGTTGCAGCCGGGATCCTTAGAGAAGGTACACGGTTGCTGATCATTACAATTCGGAGCAGTCGGAATACGACCAGTAAAGCATGAGCGTTGAAACAAGTGAGTAAGCGCTTCTACCACCCCATCCCTGCATTTAATCAGTATAAGTAGACTTGTCTTACTAAGCCCGATGATTAAGCAACGCAGTGCAGAACTAACTTGGCGCCCATGCCAGCCGAGGTGAAATCAAGAGATGAGCCCGAAGGGCGAGTAGGACTGAGACTGTGGTTCACAGTTCCGGCTCTACTGGGTCACCGAAGACAGGCGCATGCTGAGTACGTTATATATTCACTGCTTCGGATGCAAAGTAGCGTCATGAAACTTTCATGAAAGACTGCATAGCAGCCCTTGGTCTAAGGGAGGACGTTTACTCGAAGAACTCCTCAGGTCAGCCAAATATAAACTTTGCATGCGATATGTGATAAGCACCGCGGTCCGCGCTTACAACCACTGTGCACCGTTTAAGTCAACGCTTGTGTGCAAGGCTTGAGGTTCTATCTTCCTTAAGGAGAAGTGCATCCCAACATGCGCGCCGCTCCTTCATCATACGCCTGCTGGGGTCGGAGTCAGGAAGACTTGCAGGCAGGAAGTGAAGTGTATAGCAGGACTCAGCTAATTATTGCTATGTTCAAATGTGACATAGTAGGGTCTGAATGTTCATCCATCGTGCTAAACCCACCAAATAGCGGCCATTTTGCTCGACATAGCTGTCCTCCCATCTTCCGAAATGTGTATTTTCCGACTTGCATCGAGCCGGCACTAAAGGGCGTATGGTATTGAAATCGTATATGAGGCCGCAGCAGACTGTAACGTGGTCACTTGCACCAAGTTGCACACCAGCTTCGACGATGCCCACCGCGTGTGGTTCTGTAGCTATCACCGTGTTTAGTAGGGATGACCTTCTCTCCACGTGGTGGGTTGGTTTATTCCCTTGACGACTCTAGCTCCCGGCACGGCAGTGTGGAACCCATTTGGCTCCGCGCGGGAGGTTTACGCACTGGTGAGACCTGCCTTCAAAATGTTGCGTTCATCTGGAACGACGACTCCAAATATACAGCCTGCGATGGTCCCCCCAACGAGGCTGTGCATCATTTCATCCCATTTTGTGGTTGCGGACGACCAACGGCGCCAACAGCGACGTATGATGGGTAGGACGTCACAGAAGTTATCCACAAGGACTGGCCAAGCGACGCCGCGTGTAATTTAACACCAATGTAGGGGTCTACGTCCCTCCCCTGCTGATCAACCGACCATTACTAAGGTCGAGGTTACCAGAGCGGTCTGTCTTCTGGTGGAGTGTGTCAGGCTTTAGTCTCATCCCCACACCACATATAATCTTAACCTTCTTCGTGCCAACCGGTTATCAGAACTCCTGCGATCTGTCCTTTAGAGAAAGATCACTGGTGAACATACATCGCCAGCTAGATATAAGTATCTGCGTATCCTTATCAGGGAGAGTCTGTGCCTGCAGATGAACAACGGGTACTTCCTGGGTTACACCGACCCTTTGAGAGGTGGGTCCGTTGGGCCTTTTAACTGGTGGCGAGTAGCTTCACGTGACCTTCGGTGTCCAAGAAGGTAAATGGGTGACAGAAGATCTACGTCCACGAACGTGGTCCATTTGCACTGAGTCGAAGCTGGTGTGGGAAGTTGTTTATCAGTGCTTGCCTTCTTCTCAGCAGGACGAATAATACATCTGTTGTGAGCAAGGTGGCTGGCAATAGTCTATGTGCCGAGATAAAGCTCAAGTGCGTTAGTCGCGAGAAATGTTGGATGGACCATGCTCCGCACTCGCCCATATTTACGTATAGTTCGGCTAGAATAAACTTATACATATGTGGCTGTCAGTATACATACGCTGGTTGTTAATAAACCAATCATCCTAGAACAATTACTTCATACCTAATCATACTCAACTCCAGGTGGTTATTGGTCACTATGAGAAAGATGTGCACACTAGAACTGTTTAAAAAATGCTCAACCTAACTTCTCTTGTGTGATTGCACGAAAACCTTGCGTTACAATTCGTGTTTCTTCCCCTCGCAGTAGATCACCTGAAAACCATTCTGTGTTGTTAAACATTATTTTTGTTCTATATACCGGCCGTGCAGAGCAAAAACAACGCCACAATCAGGTAGTAATTATATACTCGGAAAAGCTGTTAGTCGATCTCGTTCCGCGTTAAATGATAACAACTGTGTGCTAGAGTTATCTTTTGTTAACTAACACAGTTATTAATTTTACGTAAAAGGTTTTGCCAGAGAGTCACATGTCCCGTTGTTCGTCATAGTTCACACTATCATTCCACATCTTCATGTTTATCACATAATTTTGGTTTTCATTCTCGAATGAACATATATATCTCACGCGAGAAAACATTTCACCACATGCGGGCACTTAAAATCCCTTCTTGGTTGGACAGTTAACAAGTAAAGCGAAAGTCCGTCGACTTTGAGCGAACAACAAAGTTTGGTCCAGAGGTCCGTACACTCTTCTGCAAAACTGCGCTTTCCTATCTCCTCCAATATTGACAAAATTTTCTACACTTTCTTTTGGAACCGTCTACGTCAAGTAATAGCGAATTTTTTCGACCGTTAAACTTCTCCACCCTCAACTCACCTCTTTTTTATGTGGCCGTGATCATTAGGTTAGTGATCACCTGGTGTCGTGTAAGTTGATTGAACTAATCCCCACTCATACCGGATTTAGGGGAGTTTGAGAAATATCATCTCAGAAACATGCGTCTCAACTTCTGCATAAACTGGAATTTTTCTTTGTTGCGGTGTCTACTTTACTACTTCATTCACAAGATTGTATTATTGCGAAATTATCAATCACGGTATGCATTTGTGTACGGTTTTACAATGTGTAAGTTGGTTACGCTCATCCGGGTGCGATTCTCACAGGTTTTAAGAAATATACCGTCATCATTATTATCATTGGTAAATCCTGTTTTTGTGGGCGCGCAACGCATCCGGATATCCCAAATCCTCCAGGCCTGTACATTCAAACAACGAGTTCGATTCCTACTGGAAAATTTTGACTTTACAACATGCCGTTCGTCGGGTCTTACTGATCGTAAAATATATGTCAGGTTTCTCACTCACGTGAGAATCGTTGAGTCAGGGCAGGGGAGATGCCGTTAACAGGGACCTCTCAGTGCTTTCCATCCGGTCAAGCGTGATATGGACTGGCTGGGGGCAGGTTTTGATTAGATTTGCTAATCCTAAATAGTGTGGGTTTATTTTCCACGCTCAGTCTGAGTAGATTTGGTAAATTTTCGTCAGAATTGGTGATCCTCCCCATTTTGGCGAAAAAACACGCTCCTGCTTTCCGAAGTGTTGTAGACATTGAGACAGTGTCTATCCAACTCAGGACACCGACAACGTCTGAGCGTGTTTCTGCCTGACTTCGGAGTTGGGGACTAGCTAGGTCAGTCTGACCTTCGACGTCCTGGTTTACGCTGATGAACGACTGAGGCACTAACGCACTGAGGTGCAGTCACTGAGTTTGGCATGCCTCCTTTTCGTATGTTCTGTAAGGGCCAGTTCGCTGGCCAATACAAGCGGTGGGAGACTTTGTTTGTGCCTAGCCAGCGTAAGGTGTGTTGACGTCAACGCACCAGAAGCATATGCTGTGGTAGGTGAAGAGCTGCCCAAGTTGTTTGATCTATCTGTATCTTGAGTGACAGTGTCCTCATAAATGTTTAGTCGGCAAGCCACACAGTGGTATCTGAGGGCCGGAGGGAGTGTCCTAGGGAGCAGAGTGCAAGTCCGTGTGAAACTCGAGACCGTACTTGGAGTGAACCAAGCGGTTGCAGAAGTCAGGGGCCATGGCTTTGCTGAGAGGAGCTTCTAGTTCTGGAAACAACCACTAAACGTTGACAATCGGATCATTCGCACGGCTCACGTTAGCTAACCAATGTGCAAAGTTTATGGGGCTTATAAGAACGCGAAGATTGATGACGTGCTAAACGTATTTTCTAGTGATACTCTGTGGTGTCCGGCTTCACAGGCGGGTTGCCGTAATGGTTGATATGCTGGTGGCAGCAGTATCAAGCAATGAATTTCGTGAGAGAAGTAACCGGAGAGTTGGTGAATCCTTCTGTGGTAGTACTGGTGCTCTATGTAAGTGTACTCGTGTCTCGTTGCGATTGACGGACTCGAAGTTGGAGTGCGTTATGGTCTCCCAGTTTCGGGATTGAGGTTAACTCAGCACGTCAGAGACGAGAACCAAACATAGTCCATTGGAAAATACTGCCAGTGCAGGTTAGCGCTGCGCAAGAAGATGCACAAACGAGGGGAGACGACAGTGGAAAGGCCTCTCAGAAAGACAAACTAATTTCGATGTTTCGTTGTAAAATATGAAACATTCTGTCCAGACGTTTTGTTTAGCGCAATTGAGAAGTCCAGCATGTACTTACTGAGATGTGGCGGTGCCTCCAAATGCCTTCATTTAAGGGAGACCAGCCTGTCGATGTCACTTCGCTTTGTGTTTACCAACTTGTACGTAACTGCGGAGAAAGTCACCTAAGCAAAACCGAGAGATGTTCGAGCTCCATAACGAAGAAAAATTAACTTAGGTGGGTGCAGAAGTTCCCAATACCGGAGAATGACATTGTTGTTAGGATGCGTAAACAGCTAGTTCCACCAGTCTCCAGACACGTTCTAACCACTTTTCACGTTATCGATCCATCTCGTGCATTGAGAATCCTGTTACGTCATTCTAACCCGAGATGTTCACGGTTTGCTGATGCAGTTTCAATAGATCGACCCAAACCAACTCTTTGTTTATGAGCTTGATCTCCCTTGGATTTAATGACATCCTAACTCGCTCAATGAGTACCCGCCCCTGTATTTGCTTGCTATAGAAACCCGTCCACGTTATTGTAAATTTCGGCACTAGTGAGTCGATAAGAATTCCCTACATTTGCCAGTTTTCCTGTTCTGACTGCTTTGTTCGAACTGTTCGAGGGAACTAATTGCTTTAAATCAATTTTGCTGATGATATATTCTCCCGAGAGGCCGTTCGTTGGCCCCTGCACTTGTGGACTGGGATACTCGTCATGTATTGCTATTCTATCGAGACCTCAGTAGTCACACCAAAGGGGCTAGTCCCCTGATTTTCTGGAAACCAAATGCAGCGATGTGGCCCAAGAACTTTCGGCAGGGCAAATGATCTCCAGTCCGAGCATGTGTTCGAACTTTGCCTTAACGAGTTTAAACTTCTCAAGGGCCCATCTGCGAGGCCTAGCCGATGCGAGCTGGCCTTTAGTTTTGATGTGATGTGTGATATTGGAGCTCACAGCGGGCGCGACTTTTGATGCTCGGACAAGCTGTGGGGAATGTTGAAAAGTTTCACAAAGGAAGGTGGGGCAGCCAGTGTTGCATAAAGAGGACTGATGTCTGCGACGATCGTGCGATTGCTGTTTATGCTCAAGTGTGTAGCGGCATCTACTAGCTTCCGGCGTCGCCTCTCGACTAAAAGGTGGAAATACTGGAGAAAATTGACACCGATTGCGACAAACGGAACGGCAACAACAACAAGTCCAACGAAGTTCTGTCTGGGACTCAAGCTGAACGCCAGCGAGCACTGCCCGGATATATGGCTGGCGGTGTCATTGGTCGCACGGAGGTGAGTAGCAGGTGATGATGTCGCCTTGGAGGAGCCCTGTGAGGCCACACTAATCTGCGCTCCTGTGCCAACTAGCGATTTGGCGGCTTGTGGAGAGATTCGAACAGACATAAGGCGATCGGGGTGGATACGCCGGCGACGTCAGTCGTCATTAGACGTCGGCGGTCCATTTTCCTTGAAGCGGTAAGGGAAAGGAGTAACGAGTTTTACATATAGTTATTTCGGCAACATACTGCTCAGCAGAAGCCTTCACGAGGTTGTTGGCTGCGTCGACGAGGCGACCTGCTGGCTCGAGAGCGCCGTAGGGACAGGTTACGAAGACGGGGAGGTCTCTGCTCAAAGCAGTTACCTCTGACCATAAGGCCTTAATCTCTGCAAGGTCAGTTGATTGAGAAGCTACAGACTGTTTTGTAGCCGATGTATTTTGAGTACCAATCACTCTGGAATTGCTTGGATTGTGCAGAAACTGCTAAAATCGCTCGGCCATTTGATCAACGATCTTGGTAATTTCGGACAGCGGTTTTGTGAGAGCTATGGATATAATAGCCTGGGCTGTCTCTGGTAGCTTCTGCATTCATAGTTTTCGTGGCCGTAACTCCTCCGTATGGGGGCCACCAAGAAGTTGCTGCATTCCACAGAGCAGAGTAGAGTGGCATTTGTCAACTGAATGTCATCCACTGTAAAGCTGCTGTAAGCGGGTCTTATCTGATGGGGCTACCTGCTTGAGTACGGCCTCCCTAAGGGTGACGTAATGATGTTTCGCAGGCTTAGTAGGGAGGACGTCACACAGCCGGATTGTGACTTCCTCCGGTGGCCTAGACAACAACTGACTGAAATTCGCCCAGTCAGAAGAAATTCGGTTGTTGATCAACTCGGTCTGAAGATAGACAAACCGCAGAGCCGGGAGCATTTTCAAGAATGTGAAACTGTTGACGTGACTGTGCATGTAGTATGCAAATTTGGGGGCCTGGTACCTTCGCTGATTATGGCAAAAAATCGATAAGTTGGAATACGCAGAAGCGAGAATGTAAAACGTGTCATCAGGTGACAACATTCAGCCAGGTTTAGTGTTTCAAGAATATGGTAGTGTGGTTAGTGAAATTAATGCAACGCCGTATAAAAATAATTTCAACGAGGAACCCAGACACTAAACGACGTGAAACGAAAATACGAAGTTGGAATACGTCGGGTCGCCAAACAGAAGTGATGAGATAATGCAAAAATTAACCCAAAAATGTTGTTTCTTCTTCATCACTGTATGAGATTCCACGCTGTATGAGCCTCCGCTTGAGCAATATAGATACGGTGGAGTTTTTCAGTGTATTTTGAACACGCTTGGTCGAGATCAAATATACCCTTGGCTGAAGGTTCCCTGTCTTCCTGTCTCCTTCATTTGCGGTAGTTCGTGCGTCGTCGTATGGTCCGTGCTAACGCAGATCGTTAGTGCAACCACCGTAGCTAAGCCGGGTTATGGTGAACGGTGAGCGTTAGTGATTTTGCATCAGTTGTCAACCCACGCGGTTCATAGCAGTTTTGGCGACGGAGGATTTAGGATTGATCGCCTCATCATGTCCTTTGATTCAGAATCGAAGCAAATGATGCATGCGCCAATAAGATTGATGGAGCCCATCACTACACGGTTTGCCACAATTGGGTCATCTACGCCCTCCGTTGATCCGCCGCCCGTGGGTCACACGGCCAGGAATATCCACGAGTTCCTGTATGATCCTGATGCCAATGTATCATTCGAGTCGTGGTTCAAGCGATACGAAGACGTTTTCACGGTCGAGTTGGCCAATCGAAACGACGAGACGAAGGTGCACCTGCTTCTCCGGAAACTTGGTCCGGCGGAGCACGTCCGTTATTCGAATTACGTTCTCCCTGTCGAGCCGTGAACTCTGAGCTTCGCAGACACTGTGGGAAAACCGGAGAAGATATTCGGGGATACCTGTTCTCTACTCAACGCTGGGTTTCAATGTTTCCAACTGGTCAAACGTGACAATGATGATTTTGTTGCATACGCCGTTTTGGTCAATCGTGAATGCGGTCGGTTCAAACTCGGTTCACTCACTGAAGACCAATTCCGAAGCTTGGTATTCAATTGTGATCTCCAAGCTCCCAGCTACGCTGATCTTTGAACGCGGCTCCTGGCCATGATCGATCAGCAACCCGAGACGAAACTGGAGAAGATGACTGACGAATGTGGTCGACTGATTAACCTGAAACGTGACTCCGCGATGATCCAGAACGCGGACCGAGCCCCTCGTTCGGTGCACATGGGTTCCAAGCCCCATTCTCCTACGAGAACCGGTCAAGCCAGCCACGATAAGCCTCTTTCTTCTTGTCGTTACTGTGGTGCGTGTCACCTCCACAGGTTTTGCACCTTCCGGCAACGTCGCTGCCAGAAATGCCACATGGTCGGGCACTAGGATGGGTTCTGCCCAAAACAGTTGGCGGCCCGGGGCAAGCCTGCCTCGGTCCCAAGATTCAAGCACCGTGGCAAACCGGTTGGCAGATCATCCAGTCTGCTGGCCACTTTCAAAGTCAATGTCGCGGAGAATCGCAAGTTTGTGATGGTCCACATCAACCGTCTTCCGGTTCGTCTACAACTGGACACATCCTCTGACATCACGATTATCCCCGGGACTCTCTGGCGAAAGCTGGGCAGCCCTCCTGTCCATCGATCATCCCAAACCATCACCAGTGCTTGTGGTGGTACCGTGCAGCTCACTGGTCTGCTGCATTGTTCGGTATCATTCCGGGCAACAACGATCAACAGGACGGGTTGCGTTTCCGACTCTGGCCTGAATCTTTTGGGTCTTGACTGGATCGAGCAACTTCGCCTCCTGGATCTTCCCATCCGGTCAATCTGTAACCACGTGCGGTCCGTTGACACGCATGACGATCTGTCCGACCATATCCTTCACCAGTTCGCCCCGGTACTCCAAAATGGTCTTGGTCAGTGCACCCGCACTCAGGCCACATTGCACCTTCGTCAGGGAAGCCAACCGGTCTTCCGACCCAAACGGCCGGTACCATATGCAGCCCTTCCTCTGGTCAATCAGGAACCGCAACGTTTGGAACAACTTGGTGTCCTGAACCTGGTCGCATACTCTAGATGGGCCGCACCGATTGTCGTGGTGAAGAAGTCCAATGGGTCCATTCGGATCTGTGCAGATTTCTCCACTGGGCTCAATGCGACCTTAGAAGTGAACTGCCATTCACTTCCCGTTCCCGAGGACCTGTTCACAATGCTCAATGGCGGCACATGCTTCGCCAAACTAGACTTGGTGGAAGCGTATTTCCAAATCGAGGTCGCACCGAATTCCCGTGAACTGGTCACGATCAACACCCACAGAGGTCTATTCCAATACACCAGGCTCCCTTTTGGTGTGAAGACGGCACCCACCATCTTCCAGCCGATTATCGACGCCATGCTCTCGGGTCTATTGGGTACAGCCGCACACCTGGATGACATTATCCTGACGTGTCGCTCAACTGAAAAACTCCGCAGTCGCGTCGTGGCTGTGCTCCAGCGCATCCAGGACTACGGGTTCCGACTGAAGTCCGAAAAGTGCCAGTTCTTCCTACCGTCGATAAAGTACCTGGGCTTTATCTTTGCCTCTGCCGGTCGCCATCCTGACCCGGAGAACATTCGGGCCACTCAGCAGATGCCAGCTCCTACTGATGTCGCAACGCTTCGGTCCTTCCTTGGACTCATCAGCTACTACGGCTCATTCCTATCAAGTTTACATGATGTTCGGGCCCCGCTAAACCAGCTGCTACAGAAAGAAGCTAAATGGTACTGGTCGACTGGATGCCACTCGGCTTTTGCTAAACTGAAGACGATGCCCAGTTCAGATCTCCTACTGACACACTACGACCCGTCTCTCCCAATCGTTTTGGCCGCGGATGCCTTCAACTGCGGGATTGGGGCAATGGTTTCGCATATCTTCCCGGACGGTTCTGAAAAGGCTATCGCTCATGCTTCCGGTACACTGAGTCCTGCGGTAAAGAACTATGGGCAAATCGAGAAGGAAGCCCTGGCTATCATCTTTGCGGTGGAGAAGTTTCACAAGCTTCTCTATGGTCGACACTTCTCACTGCTCACCGACAACAAGCCACTCTTGTCCGTGTTCGGTTCGAAGAAAGGGATCCCGGTCTATTCCGCCAACCGACTGCAACGATGGGCACGGAGGATTTTGGTCAAGCCGATGGTCTGTCACGTCTCATCAGCAATCACTAGGTTCCGAAGAACGATACAGTGATCGCATCCTTGTAATTTGAGAACGACGTACGCCGCCAGCTCAACGATGCTATCCGCGGAATTCCAGTCACCGCCGATGACATTCGAAACGCAACCACAGAGGACCCGTGCATCATACAAGTCATGGAATACGTTCGATCTCGTTGGCCTAACGTTCCGTTGTCCGGAGAAACCCATCAACTGTTCCTTCGACGTGAGTCCTTGGCCATAGTGGACTCTTGCCTCAAGTTTGCCGATCGGGTCGTGGCTCCTCGCTCTCTCCGACGAGCTGTTCTCCATCAGTTTCATTCTGGTCATCCGGGGACAAGCCAAATGAAAGCGATTGAACGCGGGTTTGCGTACTGGCCCGGCATGGACGACTACACCTCGGAGTTGGTCAAGCGTTGCTCGAAATGCCATCAGACCGCTAAGCTTCCAAAGAAGCAAGATCCAGTCCCTTGGGATCTTCCGAAAGGTCCTTGGTCGCGCATCCATCTTGACTTCGATGGACCTATCAATGGGGTGATGTATCTCGTCTTGGTGGACGCGTATTTTAAGTGCCTAGAAATCGTCCCACTCCATTCGGCTACGTCTTCAACCACAATCGCAGCGCTACGTAAGACACTCAGTCAGCATGGTTTCCCTGAGATACTGGTGTCGGACAAAGGATCACAATTCTCGTCCGCACAGTTTCGCGATTTTTGCAGTCGCTCCGATTTCTCGCCGCCGTATCACCCGCAATCCAATGGTCAGGCCGAAAGGTTCGTTGATACTCTGAAAAGAGCACTTCTCAAGTCGCGCGGGAAGGGGACGATGTATGAGATTCTGCTGGTTTATAGGTCCACACCAAACCCAGCAGCTCCTGATGGTCGCTGGCCATCTGAAGTTTTGATGGGTCGCAAACCGGTCACAGTTCATCATGCCCTCATTCCGACAGGCACGCTGCCGCATCAGCCAGGCCAGACGGAAGCTCACACCGAGTTCTCTATCGGTTCACCAGTGTACGTGCGTGATTACTGCCCTACACACTAGGAGTGGATAGATGGAGTAGTGAAGGCTCGCCGAGGGAAGGTACTCCTCGAAGTCTCGGTTGGCAACTCCACCTGAAGTTATATCGTAATCAGCTTCGACCCCGACATCCAGATGGATCAATGCGTGAAACACAACAGGCGCCTCCGCTGGACGTTCTACTGGACACCTTCAAAATCCCCACGGTCATCAGATCTCCAATTCCTACGACAGACCTTTGCGCTGACGACAGACTTCTCCGGAGACAATGGACAGACCGAGTGAGACGTCCAGTCCGTCCACTACAAGTGAATCCCATGGCCAAGCGGTAAGGATGAGAAGGCTTTAAAGGGAGGTGTTGGGATAATGCCACAATTAACCCAAAATATTTCTTCTTCACCACTGTATGAGATTCCACGCTGTGTGAGCCTCCGCTTGAGCAATATAGATACGGTGGAGTTTTTCAGTGTATTTTGAACACGCTTGGTCGAGATCAAATATACCCTTGGCTGAAGGTTCCCTGTCTTCCTGTCTCCTTCATTTGCGGTAGTTCGTGCGTCGTCGTATGGTCCGTGCTAACGCAGATCGTTAGTGCAACCACCGTAGCTAAGCCGGGTTATGGTGAACGGTGAGCGTTAGTGATTTTGCATTAATTGTCAACCCACGCGGTTCATAACAAAAAGTAATGAACCGAATTTGAACTGAAATTCTTCTAGCGAGCTCACCAGTTGTTGAGGGCTTCCCGCGAAAGATTTCTTCCAGGTTCGACGAGCTACCCAATGGCAATGATTCAGAAGACAACAAACAGCGCCGTACTTTATATAATGCCGCGACCGCGGAAAAAGCAACTGTGCATCCAGAAATCGTTCTGCGTGTGGCGCGTGGAATTGAAATTGTGTAGAACTTTCAATTAGCGGAAATTGGGCATAAAATTGTGTTAAACAAAAATGTCTCGGCAGAACGTTTTCAGTTTCACATCAAAATACCCGTAGACTGTTTTTTGCTACAATCGATACATTATCTTTCATCTTTACTTTCGTCTGATTCATTGCCATTTGGAAGGTCACCGGACCTGTGTAAAGCTTCGTGGGGGGTTTGCACATGTTTTGTCATTCGAGTAAGTGATATATTACAGGAAGTGTCGCAAGAGTTTTAGATTGCTGCCCATGTTAATCGGTACCACTGGCGTTGCAACTGACTACGTAAAGGATTTAGTGCCCAGAGTGAAACTGGTTCGTATGAACCATCATCAATTTAGATATCGCCGTTTTGTGTGGCAGTTTGAGATTCTCGTGTGGAGTAATTTGGAGGCTGACTGATGTCAGCTGATACACATTCTTCACTGCTGTAACGATTGCACGCAGAAATTTGAAGGGGCGTATGCTGCTTTCATCTGATGAAGGCATCAAGTAAATTTTTGAGTGTTCAAAGTGGACATGTGAGTGTTCACAGTGTTGATGAACGTGGCCAACGCAGTGCCAAACAAGGGTGATGTTTCATCGGATTTATCCGGTGGGATAAAATGCTGTCCCAGTTTCTTTTATCAAGTGACGTGCGCTCGAACGGGGGTGCCCGAGGGAAATAGAAGGCTTTGGCTTTGCCTTGGTTGTCTCATGCCGACCCAAACGCTGCTCTGGTTGAATATCAGATGATGACACATTCCCTTGGGGCTACTCTCTCAAAGTTACGTGTACGCGTTTACCTAAGATAGACCGTCAAAAACTTTGACATCTACTTGACAGAACTGTTATTAATTCTATCCAACTCAAGATTACTTTGAACTGTGGTGACCATCAACCGTGCACCTTCTCTAAGGATCCCGGCTGCAACCGTGTTCCACCGCATGCCTGTTCTCTACGCATGAAACCGTGTGCGCCTGCTATAGCATACCCGATACCAACTCAGCGTCACTTTTCTCAGTCGCACAACTAATTACACGCGATGATCGCTTGCTGGTTTCTTAACAAGTCATCCGCCATTCCATTTTTCAAAGTCGTTTAGCCTGGATATTTTCGAGCATTGTTTAACGCACTCAAAGGTTCCACGCGCTTTTCGTTTGGCGCGCCCTTGCGTATCGCTAAATAGGCTGCAATCCACCTCAGGCTTTTTGCTTCTTTTCCTTGTTTGTTGTCGCTGGTCCCAGATTAAACTGAAGCTACCTAGGTAGCAAAATGGTGCTGGCCCGTTGCGATAAACGGCGTGCAATGGGAAGAATTNTACTTGACAGAACTGTTATTAATTCTATCCAACTCAAGATTACTTTGAACTGTGGTGACCATCAACCGTGCACCTTCTCTAAGGATCCCGGCTGCAACCGTGTTCCACCGCATGCCTGTTCTCTACGCATGAAACCGTGTGCGCCTGCTATTGCATACCCGATACCAACTCAGCGTCACTTTTCTCAGTCGCACAACTAATTACACGCGATGATCGCTTGCTGGTTTCTTAACAAGTCATCCGCCATTCCATTTTTCAAAGTCGTTTAGCCTGGATATTTTCGAGCATTGTTTAACGCACTCAAAGGTTCCACGCGCTTTTCGTTTGGCGCGCCCTTGCGTATCGCTAAGTAGGCTGCAATCCACCTCAGGCTTTTTGCTTCTTTTCCTTGTTTGTTGTCGCTGGTCCCAGATTAAACTGAAGCTACCTAGGTAGCAAAATGGTGCTGGCCCGTTGCGATAAACGGCGTGCAATGGGAAGAATTCGCGAGCGACACTGCCGATCCAGTTTACAACATTCGATTTTTTGACACCGTTTTCCCATCATTTTGGTTGAGTTCGAGGATTATTGAGGTCGTCAAAGAAATATATCTCCAAACATCCGCAAACACGGAAATGTTTACACAATTCACAAAAGTTAATCAAAAACGTGTACAAGGTTTGTTGGATTTATACTCACGAGGTTTTCTGATCGAGGTTGGAGCCATTGCAGCACCCTTGAATGCATATTTGGGGGACCTGTAGTAGGAGGAAAGTGAAGGTAATGTGTAATGAACGGAAGGCCGCAACCAGATTGCATCAAATGTGCGTAAATAATTAAAAAACACAAGGAAGCGTTGGAGAAAGAGTTGTTACTTATTGAAATAAACTTAGGCCTCATTTATGTGCATTTCCCGACAACCTTACGATCATTGGCGGGTTTACGTCGCATGCGCGTTACAGTCTTTACTACATTGAAACCACATTCTATTGTTGACAGTAACTTCGATGGAATGGCTATTCTCACAAATGGCGTAGGGAAGAACATTCACTTCGGCGGTCACTATCTTAGACCATATCTGTCAATTTTGTACACTTCACTTACGCTTCATACGACCACCGGATCGGTCGCGCGAATGCCGGGACCACCGTTGCATATGCACGAGGATTTATTCACCGGAAACATCGGCGCACCTCTGTTGACTGAAAATGGCAACTGTAATGAACAACGCGGTCGAGACTGTGGGATCCGAGATTAACTTGAATCAACTCCATTGACAGTAGGCCACAAGCTGTACGTTTATTACACACTCCATTCCAGTTAGTGGAAACGGCTGTTTCATGATGGATGAGAAAGGCCAGCATGCACCCCCGGTATCCGCAATGCCGGTTCCGCCCAATTTGCGAGTGATTTCATCCACGCCAGGTAAGTACCAAGTGAACTCTCGCACTTACAACAACGTCGTAGGCATCTGATTTGGCCAGCTCAGCCTTGCCTAAATCTACTTTTTCTTGTGTTCGTGTTGACGACCTGAACACTTTCGGCATGACTGGGGAGGGCGGCGGACTGCGGGCTATTTGAGTTTCCAACGTTTACAACCGGATGGTGACGATTGACATCACTGAAACTACCCGCTCGACTAACTCCCAAACGGTTACCGTGTCACCTCGTATTGATTCAGTGTTGTGTTGTGTTGTGCCATATACTTACCTGCTATTGCATTCAGAATCGGAGTAATGAGACGATTTGGCGTCAACTTTTATCCGTGCGGACATCGAGGACCGAATTTCACAGCGAGGTGCGTGAAACGTTGAACCGTAAAAGGTGGTTACATGGACAGACGACCAAGTTAAGTTACTGAGTGACTGTAGCTCTTGCTATCAGCCGAGATGGTGTTCCATTCAAGGCTAGGCATAGGGCTGTGGATAGTTCAGCAATGGGTGAACACTGGGGAGGGCTAAAACGTCAGACATAAGTAAGCACCTAGCTTTGCGGCGACGTGACTCAGACGTAATCGGCTGAGGCAAAGCCGGTAGTGGTAAGGCGGGATGAACAGAAGAGGCCTGATGGCTAGTGCCCTTCTTCTGGTGGCCTTTCTGACGGTGATAATCATCGTCAGAGCTATAACGCAAAGGAACTGTACAGACAGAAATAGTGTATAACTTCGGAACACCTACCGGTTTCTCTTTGTATATCGTGTATTGAAGTTTGTCAGCCGACTAGTGCAGTCTGAGCCGGTGTTGGATGACTGCTGCTCCACGGTGCGTGCATCTACGTGGCTTCCTGAACTTTTGAGAAGTAATTAATGCAAGACGTACTTATTCATGCAACACCAGTCACTACACACTGCAGTGCTGTTGGCGGCAAGGGCTCGTGCGCGAGCAGCGAATCACGATACGTGAACAAGTTGCGACTGCACGGCCACCGCACATCCACCATCCACGCCGTGCCTATCACAGCAACGGAGTCTTCAACGAATTCAACCACAGCAAGCAACCACAAACGTTTTTGTTAGTCAGAAGCACGTATAATATGGAGTATATTCAGTCCAACCTTCTCCTCACAGAAATTACAGAGAAGATGGAGAGATGAGGTTCATGAATGTTTATTGAAAGTGTGAGGTATAGGTACGAGACCCCATAATTCACAGTTGGAATATGCATGCACTTGTAGTGAATGTTATCTATGGTGCAATAATGTACCGTGTAAGACAACGCGCTAGCTTTGAAACTATACGCATGTATTGGGTGTAAGCAGTGCGCGAAAAGATTGCCAAGAAGTTGAAAGATTTCGCTCTTGCTTGAAAGTACGGAGGTGGTTATTCCGTACTGTGTATATGCATGCGCTACTCACGAAGGGTGCTTTCAGAGGGGTATTTTACTTTCGTTCTATCTCAAGTATTTATGGAGATATGGAATTTTGAACACACCCGTGAAACGTAGTATTGTTATCATTATCATTGTTAGTAATGTTTGAACTTTGTACAGGGTCACGAGGTGCGAACTGGCTAGCATCCCTAGTATTATTGGAATACCCAAAGGGAACACTGTAAGACAGTTGTGCTCCACATTTACTCTATATCAAGTATTCAGTAAGATATGGGATTTTAAACACACTCATGAAACGTTTATTGTAGGCGTTCAATCACAATACGTGGAACATCTGAAGCAGCGATTTATCGCTATCGAATACGGCTACTTCATCGGATGCCCTGTTGCTGCAGCCTAAACTTCAAAGTGTGGAACCAACTTCGGGGTTGTCTTAAACCGGAAATGCCAAGCAATATGATGAAGTGTTCTGTCATTCATAGGTGAGCCCTGATGTGGAGATGTGTCACATATGGTGACGGATAGTCTTGTTAAGATTGTATCGGTCGCCGGAACGCCAACAGCGGTATTGGTAGGACTTCCGTTGAACACAAAAGTACTTCCAGTGAGCGCAGCATTGCCACGGGAAAAAACTCTTTTACGACGCTTGCTCCGACCATGGGAGCGGTACGCTGCGATGGATCGGCTCAGAAGTATAAAGAAAGATCCGGCCTTTTGTTTTCAACAGTCACAGACCAGAGTGATTCATCAGCCAATGTTCCTTGGAGTGCTGCGAATGAACCGTCCAACTCTTCCATGAGACCCAAGGACGGTGATTGGCAGATCTCGAGACTTCCCTAAAAAGTAAATTGGCTCCGGAAGGAGTTACCGCGCCATCTGTCATTACCCAGCAACAGTAACTGCACTGTTGCCCAGTTACACTTACACACTGACGGTGTATCCCCGTTCAACACGTCGAAAACACACGTGTGACCTATTTTAGGACGCACTGTTTCTTCGTTGAAATCGAAACCATTCCTTTTGGGCATCTACTGTGGGCCATCGAGACCACTGGTGTAGCGGGGTTCCTGGTAGACTACATTATCGAACTACGGCACTCATTATGGCATGGTCTGCAATGAACACCGGAGCGCACGATATAGTACAGTCTGCGAAGTGTCATCTGTGACACTCCTGCTCGGTGCTTCCTTAGACAGGCCAAAGGGCGTTCGAGCTACGCCGGCTGTAATAACTGCACACAGGAAGGCATTTGTGTTGCAAGTCGACTTGCATTTCCTTCGTTTCATTCTCGGCTGGGAAAATCACGGAAGCTTCACTCGTCAGAGCAACTCGACTCGCCACATCGGGGATTCCCCATTCTGTGATATTCCCATTGACGTCAAATTTTCCACGGGACTATTTGCACCTAGTGAGTCTTGAAGCAATGAAACGGATGTTGTGGCTTCTCAGTTCCGTCGGCCGCAACCATCGTCTGAGTGTGGACAGTATCACGCTGTTATCAGAATGCATTTCTGAATTGCAACGTGCCATCCCCCGTAACGTCCCCCGACCTTGTCGACCTTTGACGAGGTTTGAACGACGGAAAGATACTGAAAATCGTCAATTTCTGTTGTAGATGAGGTCAGTTGTGTTGAAATTCGCTACCTTTCGGAACGAACGCAAAAGTTAGTCTTCGTGTTACAAAGCAAATCTCAGTTTATTGAGTTTATATCGGCTATTTTATAGACTGGACGCATCGGTAGAATGAAGAATTACAATTGGTGTTGACGTTTCCGCTTTCACATTGGTCGTCTCGACTCCGCTTCTAGCTCGTTCGATTCAACGCGTGACGCACTTAAACAACTTGTTGTACTCCGGTGCTCGTTATAAAGAATCCCATGCCGGAGCACCGTGCCGTGCGGATTGGTTCCCGCGCTAACATACAAGTCTGTTCGTGTTTTCGACATTGATTGGCCGTAGACTTCTGCGAATCGACGGTTGACCTCGTATCGATGCGCTTGTCCAATCCAGTCCCTTTACAGGTTGTTGTACGACGAAAACTTGATCATTATAAATACTACGATTTCTTGGAACAGTTTATGTATTCATATTTTGTGTCACCCTACGTTGCACCTAAAATATTCCCATTATGTCAGTCAGTCACTTATTTATTTATTGAACAATTCAGCCACATAAATGGATCGGAAAGAATTATATACCGTGTGCATTGCTCGACTGGCCTGTCCAAAATGTTCATGTACAAAGGTCACTGAGTGGATATAAAGCGTTCTGATTTGAATCGTCCGTACGAAATTTGAAAGAGTGCGTGCACACACCAAGAAACCCGCCCAAAAATTTACTGGATAACAAGTGACATTTGTGGTCCGCCGGTCTAGATAATTTGACTTACTTACCAATGCTGTCATAACATCCGTGCATTCAAAAGCTTTGTGTCAGCGGCTCAGAGCAACAACAGTGACTAACAATGCTGGGTATTTCAGGAACGAAATGAATGAGCGTCAGAGGTTTTAGGATTAATCCCTGCGCGATGCCGCTGATAGTAAGGAACCACTCTGAAAGTTGTCTGTTCGCCCTGATATCGAACCTACTTTGAGTTAGGTAACCCCCAAACCGTATATGATGGCCCACCGAAACCATAATTATATAGTTCACGCAACAAAGCGGGGTGAGTGACCTTGCCAACGGGTACAGCTTGCCCAAAGACTACAAGTTCTCTACTAGCACAGATATGAAACCAAAGCGGCGGCTGAGAAATTTCACGCTTGAACTCACTTACCTGCCCATATGGAATCCACTAAGCAATCCAGCGGACTGACTACCCAAGAAGGAACTCGCAATGGATCGCGTTGGAATATACCAGTGCCACTGCTATGTTTTGCAATTTTACCACTTATAAGTAGTGTGAGATATTCGGTAATTTAGAAGAGACCCAACTGCGGAAACTTCTGAACTTCCGGCGTGACTTCTTAACTCGGTTGGTAGAGATATTGCCGCATTTGCGTATGTTGCTTGTGTCGCCAGAGCCCAGACTTTTACAGTTGACTCTCTTCTAAAATGCACAAATCTGTCACGATACGCGCCAAACCCGCAGCTATCTGACCGCTTGGAGGTCACACAGGTGTTGAAGTGGCTGTGTCGTGTGGGGGGACGGTTTTATGTACGATCACGCTCCCCGCCTGACACTATACAGACATGCTGACCAGCCGGTAACCTAAGGGTGTTGTGTCGCCAAAACTTTGCTTCGCAATGGATCCTACAGGGGATTCGGAGCGTCACGATAAATAACCACTGCTCGGTGTTTTCCTTCCAAATTTAAGCATATTCGCTCATAAACGTTTATAGTTTAATCATGTGCATACGTGTGCCAGTGCTCCAGCGACACACATGTTTCCTCTGTTTTGCTTCGTTCTGGCACGTTTGACCCGTGTTTCCGTGATATCTTGCGCGTTCTCGAGTCATGAATTCAGAGCACTCTCCTGTCGTTCTGCCATCAAGCCCTTGAAGCTTTCAATTGAAGAACGGCTGAGCTTCTTTCTGACACCAAGAGTACTGGAACCAGACCGTTATCCTTGTCAACCACCATTACATCAACCTCACATAGCACACCTGAACGATGGCCAGTAACTTCACGTATCCCAATTGCTGTTGATCTCAGCTGAGCACAAAGGGCCATGGGATCTAGTAGTTGTTTTCATACAATGAATTCGCTAGTCGATGTGTACACAACGAATTCGTACACACATCTTGAATTGAACTTAAATAAACTGCTCAGCCCTGGATCTCAGTTGGAATGAGTAAACAGTATTAAGTGGCTCTACAGCAATTGTCTCTTCAACTTGACTCAGTTGGCATTTATGACCTTTGCATACCTTCTCACTATGACCAGATTTACGACAGACATGGCATAGAACATTGCAAAATCGGCCGGATGATCCTAGGCGTACCTCACCGCACGAGAAACACTTGTTCACTCCCCTTGGACAGGCATTGTTGACGGGTGTGTGAGGATGCCGTGGAACTTTGTGCATTGATTGACTTATGGTGGGAGCGTGCGCTGTGGTCTTCTGAAGTAGTATAGCGGGTGACAGTGACACCATCCTGCTAGCAGCTGTCTCGGGCTTCTTGGAAAGTTACATCATGTCTGACCACCAATCGGTGCTGAGGAATGATATCTTTGACGCCAGCAATCAGTCATTCACGCAAATGCTCCTTCAGCTTGTCACTAAAGTTGCAACAGGCAGCTTGCTCTTGTAGGATGAATCCACGGAAGCTCGTGTTTGTTGAACGCACTAAGGAACTGAAAGTCACTCGTTCTGTGGCCTGAAAGCAGATTGAAAGCACCTGCTATAACAGCAGTTTCTTTAGTTCGTCGGTTAGCAATGAAGCTGATGCTTTCGGGTGAGTCAGTGATGAATACAATTCACGACTATCAGCGGTAACGAAGAATGCCGATTGGTTTTTCCTTTCGATACCCCCATGAATGTTGCACCATAGTTGGAAACTTTCAACCCACTTCTCAACCTCATTCGCACCAGCATGAAGATTTAATTGTTAAGGTGCAGGAAGTTACATTCCGCGACGTCAATTTGTAATACCCGGAATTAGGATCTTCGAATAGCCCCAGAAATAGTACTCTAAGTGAAAACTCGCATGCAAGTATAAGGGAGAACGCGTAAAATTTGGAGTAGACAGTTCCTATTATGGCCGTGGGCCGATTTGTGTGCAGGTTTCTCTGGTTTGTTTGTAATAATCTGATTTGGAGTAACACGCGATTTGTGAAACTAGAAGCTATGCGAAATTCTCTTTCTACTTGTCCTGTCTCATTTCTTCTGTATATGACCTAGTGACGAAGGTACGGAACTTGGAAGCCACTCATAAAATCTGATTCACTGACACTAAATTGTATGTTATGTGAGGTCATCCAGATGACCTTTTCCTGCGGTAAGTCCTAGGGGGTAACGGCTTCTTTTAAGAAGAATAAGTACAGTCATCAACTGTTTCGGCACGCTGCTGGTGTGTTTGCAAGATTCGGTGGGGATCATTATATTATTGAAGTTGTCTTCCTACCAAGCACACTACCGAAAAGCCACAGGGAAGCAGGAGCTGTTCACCCTGACCCACACTTGGTCCTTCGGTGTGACACGCGTGTCACACAGCAAAAACACCCGCGGGTGCTCTTACCGTCCAAATTCTGGCGGACCTATATTTTTCATATTCTACCTGAGCGCGAAGAAACGACACAACCATGTGAAATCCTTCAAGCAATTGACCCAATCATAATGCCTCAAAAACTGTGGATTGGTCACTATATCATCAGGCATCGATCTAAAAGAACATAGTAAGTTTTGGAAACAAGCCGGATATTTCCAGCATTGTTTAGAAATATGATAAACAATTAGTTCTAGCTTTATCTGAGACTAACGGCAGCAACCAAGGAAAGAAGGAAAGAAGGCGCGAAGTGGGCTCTAGCTCATTCGGAGGTACTCAAAAGTGCTTCACGCGAGCAGTGCTTTGAAAATTCGAGTGCGTTTAACAACGCTACAGAAAAGTCCATGTTAACCGACTTCGAAGAATGAAAGATTGGATGAGTCATTATAAGAGAAGTAAACATTCGCTGCGTGCAAGTAGTAGTACCACTGAAGAGAGGGATACTGAGTTCACATGAGGCCTCCTATAGCAGGCGTACACAGAATCATGCGTACAGAACAGACAAGCAATAATACACGGTTGCAGGGGGATCATTAGAGAAGCCACACGATAACTGATCACTGCACACACCAGGGAGACCTGATGCTTACAGATCAGGTACTCTACACTTTTATTCAACCAATAATGAATCCTCCACTGTGCGTTTAACGTCTAGTATATCATTCACTAAAAAGCGGTACGGAATAGATACGGTAGTGTGCAGAGAGAAATGCTCCATAATTAGGTTAAAGTCCGCACTAGAACACGACACTCAAATGTGTAATCACAGTTGAATTGGTTGGGAATGTTACAATGTTGCGCTATCGGCACATATATGACAGACGATACCCATCAGTGAAATTGCAGGTTTCATGCCTACCATTTTGGCCCAGTCACACAAGCCATTAAATGCACACACCCAACGAAACCTTACCTCAGTTTATTCCAATGCTCTTTGCTGATATGACTGTACGGGAGTGGTTTCATTGACATTCTGTTTTATTTACCTCTACTTCCTATTTAACACCTTTAAACCGTCGAACACAAAATTTTCTTGACCAACGCGAAGATGAGAACGCACCAGCACAAATCCTTCGCTGTCATAAGAACATGCGAACCGGTGTATTAATTACCAACGCACACACAGACCAGAGAGAACCGGTCAATTACGCGTATCTCAAAAATACATGTATACATATGTATGGAGAAAACCAATCGTACTGTAAGTAGCAAACTGTAACGAAGCTTCTGACTTTGACAGGCTGTCTTACAGTACATTATCCGACCCGGTACTTTCTCCGCAACGAGGATGACAGATCAGGAGATTAACTTAAACAAAAGCAGATGAATAATTAGAAGTGCCAAGAGTGTATAAAGAAGTGTGGCGAACACAATTATCGTTCAATATGTTCACTGTTATCCTGCGGTTAGAGTCCTCCTTAACCTCCTGACCAGATGCAAGAAGAAAGTGAATAGGAGTAAACATAAGGAAACTGACAGAATTGTTGAAGTACAGACATAACAGCAACAGATAGACTGAACAACAGCCATACCTGTTTGATGGACGTATATCTCGGGAATCACAGCATCGACCATTACTACTGATCACACTATACTTGTATACTAAACAGTTTTCAACGCGGCAGTTAAATGATGGTCTCCCGTTGGTAGTTCAGGATCAATTCTATTCTTATCATGTAGCCAGACAGATGGACCTTTATGAGCTTGCGAAGGTGGTGCGGGAGTTTGGACTTAGGTCCGTGGCCTCGACGGATGCGAGCGGCAATACAAACAAGAAGACACTGAAAGAAATACAGAAAGGAAAAGAGTAACTGGCAACGGATGTGGCTGCATTAAGAACATCATCATGGAGGAATGATCGACTAGGAAACTGCATCTTTCATAGTGACAAAGGATGCTGAAAGAGGGATTGTTCAACCAGGTGACTTCAGAGGTGTTCCGTGATTGCCCTTTTTCCGGACAGGTAAGCTAGTAATGGGGACGATCGAGAGATTAGCCGTACCTACAAACGTTAACTTTGACGGGGAGATGGATTGGTGCTTGGTCGGCACAAGGCAGCCATTTCTTTGACTGCTCGATCCTCAGGGCCGATTTTCTTGCTGCAACAGATGCCACGATTGACGCCAGGCTCAAAAAGTTTCCAACCAGTTATGGATCCCCAACACTGACAGGGTAGCAACAAGATAGCGTCAGTCGGGTACGCACGGCAAAAATCCCCACTTGCACAGCCCCTTGCTCCAGTCCACGGTCGAGGAATACGCGGAGGTTTTTACGGACGTATATGATCCATACGGATTATGCAATTGGATTGCACGTGAAATACCGAAGACCGGAACATTTTGACCTCACGGACCTTGCAGGGTACCGGTTCACCTTGAAGAGCAATTAAAAAGCCAAATGGAGAGCATATTGGATGAGGATGCTATTGAAGAGGTTAAGAGATCGTACAACTCGTCTGTCTTCCTGGTGATAAGGTCCGATGGGAATTACCGCTTTTGTGTGAATCTCAGTCAGCTGAACGAGGTAACACAGAACACAGTTGTGCCAATATCGTCCGTCGCTGATATTTTTGATACACTGCAAGAGGCGACTTTTTAACGGTGTCGGACTTACCCTTCGGATACTGGAAGGCACCAATCGAACATACGGATCATGGAATGACCTATTCATTGTGGGAGGAAGCAGTACCAATTCAAGCACATGCCGTCTGACTCATTGAGGGAGCACTGTTCACATTTCTACACTTGATGGCTCAGTCAGTAAAACGAGTGGATAATGTGGCAGTACATGAAGATGACATAGTGCTGTACAGTAATACGAAATGGGAACGTGATGCCCACCTAGATGCTGTCTCAAATCAAAGTAATGAATCAGGACTCCCGAGTAATGCCGACAATTCACAAATCGGACGGTTATCCGTGGTGTTGCTGTGGCACAATTTGGGTGATTGTGAAATCAAGTCCCTGCCGGAGAAAGTAATTACAACTAGTTAAACGGTGGCTCCAGATTCTAAGTGCACGCTGAGGCAACTTCTGGATCGAGCAAGGTACTACAGTCGGTTCGTGAAAAACCTCCACTTCCTTACATCACCACTGTAGGGACTCCGAAAAGACAAGCAACTTAAATGTACCGGCGATGACAAGAGGGCGTGCACGCGAGTACAACAAGAGATGAACGGGCAACAAACAACGCTGAAACTTCCGAACACGAAAGGAACGTTAATCGTAGCAGCCGATACCAGTGATCGTGGAATTGGGGCAGTACTCAAGCAAAAGGAAAGAGTAATCGAATATGTCCGTAGACTCTTGACCCCGGCGAAGCAGAAGTAATCAGCCATCGAGAAGGAGTATTTGACAGTCATCTAGGCACTAGAAAAGTAAATGTCGTACTTGTTGGGTCAACAGCTCCACGTGGGGACGGATCACAAACTTCTAGAGTGGGTCAGCACTGCGAGGGTCCCGAAAGACGAATTAGCCCAGTGGGCGTTGGGTTTACAAGAATCTGTTTTCACGATCAACCATGTGCCCGGTTCTATCAAGTTCGTCGCTGATTTTCCCTCTCGATCGTAGATAGACGACGAATCCCCCAAAATGACTTTTGGAGTCTCCGGCTTAGTAGTGAAACAGGACCCACAAACATAAATGTGTGTCTTCACCATCAGTACAAGGTCCTCCGGGAAGCGGTTGACATTCTGGCTAGAAGCGTGAGGATCCCAGCAAATACCAAGGGGTTGAAGCTGAAACTAATCTCTTCCCAATGAAGAAGAGTTAGTTCAAACAGTGCGGGTGTATTACCATGGCAGCGTGGCGTTGGTCGTCCTTACTTGGTGGTCATCCCGAGATAACTTACTGAAAAGCTGGTAGCAAATTGTCATGAAATGTCACGCACCAGAAAATACGGCATGTTACAACAAAGAGAGTATTGGCCAAAGATGACAAAGATGTGACAGTTCACGTGCTTGCTTACCAACAGTGTCGCTTACTAAAAAGCGACAGTGGGAGAGCCTAGCTGCCCTTACAACCAATGTCGGTCTCTGAAATCGGTGAACTATGATCGGTGAGCCCCGTGAGTCCATACCCACTGAGCGCCCGCGGCAACCAGTACCTCCTGGTCATGACAGATCATTTTACTCGTTGAGCCAAAGCGACAGGCGTTTTGGATCAAAAAGCATCTACGGTTAGAGGAGTGGTGAGTAAGCTCACCATAGCAAACCTCGGTGTACGAAAGGAAGTATTGACGGATCAGGGATCAAGTTTCGAAAGCGAGGAGTTTTGAACACGCACACGACAACGGAGAGTCAGGCGCATCCGAACGATATCTTATCGTCCGCAGATGAACCGGCTCGTGTAGCGTAATCGCCGAATTGTCGGAGAATGGCTAGCAGCCAAAGGATGCGGCTGGTAGTCTGCGTTACCACTGCTGTTACTAGCCCGACATGTGTCTGTGCATGCAAGCACAAAGAATTCTCCATTTTAGTAGAAGTACGCTAGAACCCGTCGACTTCTGGTGGATGAAGATATTGGAATGCGATCACAATGCAGCGATTCCACCAGAGAGTTGTTGTCCAAAGAGGAACCGCCAAGCGTAATCTGAAAGCAGTGCAGGCACACACGTAAAAACAATCAGCATCTCAACGACTGGGCAACGCTAGAATGTGCAACCTGGGAGAAAGAGTGAAATATTGAGATCATCGGAACACGAGTACCAGCACCTCAAGCTCAGAAAAACTGCAGCCCAAGTAGAAAGGCTTGTGTTTAATGATTTTCAAAAGCAGCCCAGAATGTACGATCAAGACGGACGGCGTAACAGTGATTTACCAAAATGCATGAAATGCCGGCGCGGTGAACGAAAAGATCAATAAACCAAGAGGCAACCCTACAACGGTCGGAGAGAATTCGTCAGCAAAGGGGCCAGGTAACCTCAGAAGTAGGAGTGACGTATGATAGTCAGCTTCGTTTGTGAGTAGTACACCACTCAAAAGTTGGGAACATACTTGAAAACTAAAGGGAAAGTGCCAGTGTCAGGAATACGATGGGCCAGAAGCGAAGATTGGAATAGTGTGTACGTACTATGAGGGAATTGTCAGCAGGGTGACCGACAACGTATTGCTGCCTAATATGTGTGAATACGTGTCAGCCGTAGTCCTATGTTTTGGCAAAACCTGTAAAAGATTTTGTGCAATAAACGACTTCGCAGGCCAAGCGTCTTTTGTGGTCACGACATACGTACATGAAGTATTCGCAGCCTCAAAATATCCACCCATAGACTGATCGTTGGACATAGAGTTCCAGTCTGTCTCAGCGGGGTATACAGTAGGCCCTGTCAGATTCCATGTAACCATATGAACTATCGGGGTCTGCTAAGTACACGCACTCATCACCTGCCACTTACGCCAATCCATTTTGAAATTACGGTCACACATGGAAGGGATTAGTGAAAGCGGTAGTACGTAAAACGTTCACTCGTAAAAGTTGTTCAAAACTTTGTACGTTATTTGCTGACCGAAGAGTAATCTCAGTAGGATTGCTGGAGGTGCATATTGTTAAACATCCCCAGAGCTCATAATCTAGTCTCAGCAGACCACCATCTCTAGCCTATCCAGGGCTTATAGAAGTTTGTTTTAGATCCAGTATTTCATGTAGCGTCGAAGAAAAACTTGCAGCGGATTTATTTTTGGGGACCGTGGAAACAGAAAAGTTTGACAAACTCATATTCCGTCAAACGCGTCTTCGGAGAATCAATATGCATAAACAGTGTTATATTGTACACAAGCGGCTTGCAGAAATCAGGCAGAATTATACGTTATGGAGACAAAAATCCTAAACAGCATGCTGTTGACAAGATCCATTTCCAATGTTACAAATTTTAGAACATATTAGAACAGAGTGGTGAGGATTGTTGTCAAACGCTTGTTAAGCGCATGGGATCCGTTGCGCACAACATTACTTCCTCAGTAGATATAGTGAAGCAAGTAACGCACTCTGACAATTACTACGTGCGAAATGGTTCAGACCTGTCCACATTAGAAGGGTGAAGACCTCGTAATCATGTCGCTGGTTGGGCGAACAGTTGGTCCTTCTGAGCATCTAGCGCGTAGTGAAATTTGATGTGTCACATCCTTGAGCAAGCCAACAGATGTCCTTCAAGGGGATAATTTTCTCTTTTTGCAGAAATTCATTAACGTCAATGACTGGATGTAGTGTGCGATTAACAGATTTTCTGCAGGTTGAGGGCATCGCCTAACATAATCTATATTATTGCAGGTATCCATGACACACCAACAAGCTTGGCGTTAAACTTGTTAGCGGTTTCATCTGTACCTTCATTACAAGCCAACTAAAGAAAAATCCACCACAATAATTTATTCGACTGTTGGGATATCAACAGTTGCGGCTAATCACGGTTTAGCAACGCGACCGGGTTATTTTTTCATCCAAAACGGTTCAGGCAGGACATTCCTCTAACATGCTGAACCAAACACAGTGTAGTGCAAAATGATTTGGATGTGCCTACACTACTCACGAATGCAATATCCTTGGAATGATCACACAAACGCTCTCATTGATTACACCATGTAGATGAGAGCCACGTTTGGACACACACATAAAGGGAAATGTACTCTGAAGAACTCACTGTTTCAAATTAGAGTGCCAGTTCTCGAAAAGCGTGAAGAGCACCTTCATCCACTATTCGCGGAATAATGACGCTATCAGCTATGGAACTGATACACGTCGTACATGAAATGTGATAAACCTTTAGTTTAGCTCGTTTAACTCGATACACTTTAAGCCCGATTGTAATTGCACAACTAAACCTATTTCCTCTAGAATTTGTCAATGATCCTTATCAAGCAGAAACTGAAAATCTTTTGATTCCGACCTTCTGGTTTGCCGTAGGTGGAGCAAAGGAGTGTAAAGCGTCATATACTACAGGCGCATCATCATGCCTGGGAAACCGAGACTCCACGGAGTTCAGCACATTTGCTAAGAATAGGGAGTGTGCAGTAGTTGACATTAATTAATGATTATGTGGGCGTGAATTACTGCGTACACATCGTTCCCAAAATGACTTTTATCTTCTAAGATTGGTAAAATATTCACAAGAGATAGCGCGTGTAACGGATTTTGGAATCAAATATTGCAACACAGGTTGAACACAATCACTACTAGCCGGTCTCGTTGTGTAACTTCTCGTTATGTAATGAACAGTACAACCACTGGGGTCGCTGAACAAGGGACACCAGGACGACCGAGTCACATATGTAATTTGCCATTTTTACGCAGTCGCGTTAAGCGTTATATGGGTAGCGTCGGTTGTTTGCCGGGTACACACATCAGTAAACACATCCAAAAGTGGCTGTAAACCCAATCGTCTACTCCAACTAGAGCATTGGCCCCACAGTACCGACATCTGTCCTTCCCATTGTTAATCATGTATATGAGGAAAGGTACTTTAATAACCAGTGAGTTTTCAGTCAAAATGAATGATCATCAGACCAGTGACCATGAAAATGTTCGTGACGCATTTGCTCTGACTAAATGTACCGAAGACGTAGTTAGAGACAGATGGTCCCGTGTGGAACAATTTTACCGGTAGACGAGAACACAGCGCACAAATGGATGTGTGTTGAGCACATAACTAGGTGTAACGTAACATAAACAGTTCAGCTAAGCGTGATAGTAAAACTAGAAAAAATTTGTTGTTGTCTTATTTACTCACTTCCTTTGTTCGACACAAATATGCTTGGATCAGTGCCAAAATGCCTGAGGTCGGTGGAAGAAAATTCAGGCAATGGATTGTTGTAGATCACCTTCTTCAGTTGGCTAAACTAAGGTCAAAAACAAAATAACCTCATTCTTTAGTTCCACAGAAACATAAACATTTTAACAACAGCTGAACACGATGTTCAACCGAAAGTATGGAATGAGATGGTATGTATTCATCAAGTATGTTGTACTCTAGTCCGAGCGACAAATTAACAAACCAAAGGCAACCAACTCTCTGCGCCTATCGCTGCTGAGTCTGGCTGAATTTCACGTTTCATTCAAAAGTTGACGGATGGAAAATGTTGTCTGATCTGACCATAAAATCTGCTCAACTAATTCTGTAGTGCGCTCATTCCAGAGCGCGCACACGCTAGTACACAACTAACTGAAGCAGAAAACTGAACGTACATTTTGTTTTGACAAAAACTACATATGCGTGCGACCTAAATATTTAGCACCAGCATACCTGGCATCTGACCAAGTTATCAGTAAGATTTTGTCGCAAGTGAATCTCTGATCAAATCTGAAAACAATCGGATGTTACTATATACGGAAGGAATAAGACTAGATTTGGATTTTTTAACTGAGGTCGGATATTTAACATTCGCTAGAATGTCGTATACCAATAATATTAGGCAATTATTCTGTTAGTTTATTGGCTGGTGGATATCAACAAATGAATGGTCTGCCACTCAGAGCTCTGTTTTTCTCTCGCCTTCAATGTCTGGACTACTAACTATTTGTTATGTTCAGTATGAAGATGAGTTCCATTCAGGAGAGGTTATAGGTATGTGTAATTTAAATAATTGGTCTTGAGTCATTGCTAACTGAATTCTTGTGTGTGATTGGTTATGTGCTTCGACTGTCACACATTGAGAGCCACTCAATGTTCCCCATATGTGTTATATTCAGATAAGCTTTTACGGCTAGTCCACTGTTGAAGAAACACTGTAACCTTGAACTCTGCTCCTGCCAGGGACCGTCAGTTATGTGGCCGTCTGGTGTTTCCAATCCGGGCATCTATATCTTTAATCGCGATAAAAACATTTTGACCTTTCTAACAATAAGGAGGCTGCAGTTCAAATTCCTTTGAACACAGGCCAGGCCATCCATCTTGTAATAATCTAAATCCTTGTCTACCCATCAGTAATCAACATCTCTTTCCTCAAACGAAATGATATCGTATATTTCAAATCGAATAACAACTTGGCAAAAGTTGTCAACAACATCAACTTTCCCGGTGTATCCTGAAACATTTCGCTACGTAGGTACAAGTGTATACATAAGTTTGCTCTGTTCATTAAGCACGAACTTTCAACTTGCAAAAGCTTCAACTAATTTACCCGAGTTGATATGGAACAAAGTAGTATGAATTGAAAAGTGTTGATGACGGTCCTGCTGATTGGAATTATTGCGTCAGTCACTACCTCCTGTCGACGTTGGCGGGCAACATGAACACAACTCATTGGTGGACGAACTTGTGGTCTTTCTATCACAAATAAAGTGGATTGAGTGAGATGGAGCCAGACTAGTATGGCTGTTTCATAACGAACTCAAACAGGATTTTGAGTGCAATGAGTCTGACGAAGATACTATGAGAGTTTACTGGAAAGAGTTTAGTATTTTACAACTTAAAGGTGGCCCAACTGACTAGTTCGTCAACGATACACAAGGCGTTTTCAACTATTCTCGAAAATGCTATCACCTCTTGCAAACACTTAGGTGGTTGACTGTTGAACATGCAATCGCATTTGTCGTTCACCAATTGTGGTGAGTACTTAGTGGCGTTTCAATGTACACACTCACTCCAGTTTGGATACATAAGGTGAAATCAGTGATGTGGTGAGGTTTGGACTAATTTGGCTATAAAAAACACCTACACCGATACTCATGTACCAGCACAGTTCACACAAAGTCAAAAGCCTAACGTTAAAAAACAATGCGATTTCTGTCTGTCAATGATTTAGGCCAAGATAGCGTGTTCCTGTCTGTACTGATAATCAGGTAAAAGCGTTTGTGGATTAACGACAGTGTGTAATGAACTTTCCACTGGACGATTTCGTGTGTTTTATTTTAGGTTCTTTTCATGTAAAACACACAGAGTTACCTGGTGCCTTGTGCTAGACACGCTGGGCTGTGCTTAATTCTGACGGGCCATTCATGAGTAGTCAGAAGCAGTCGAATTAACCAGAGCTCTATCTGTTTGTTTTCTATTCAGAACTCAACGTCAGTAACACAGAGCTAATTTTAGAAAGGTGAAAATTTACCTCCAAACAGTGCGTGGCTTAGCAGCGCTCGATGTAATAAATCATACATTTACCTGGTAAGTTCCGACTTCCTTCAATACAACACAATTTATTAACGGCCAATAGACAAAGCTGACTTGAAAACTCATCACACTGTTGATTAATTATAACCGTATGCTTACAATAGGGTAAGCAGGACTAACTATTCAACTGCCTAAGGTCCAACACCATTTCACAGGTTAGGCTGAAAGTGATGCTGCATGGCTGTCAGTCCTTGATTTAATTTTCACCTTCTATGAAGTCATATGGTGACGTCCGTTATTTTGTGGCAGTGTCTCGCAAAACATTTTTGAGTGAATCGGTTTGGGTTACTTCCTTAGTTGTCGCGTTTGCCCCTCTCGTTCACTGAAAGCAGTCCGGAATGATCAATTTCAGATACTTTTGTTTAACATTAACAAGCGTAATTCGGTTAACTAAAGGTCGAGATCAACAGTCCCTCGTGGCCTAACGATCAGTATCGACTGGAACACCAATCACATATGATCGCAACGTTCGCAACGTTCGCATTCAGATAGACTTTGCAGTTGGCCTCCTTCGAAAAGAAACACTAGACTCAAGTTTCGCACTCCTTATAGCTCTTCAGTAGTGCCACGGCCGGAGTTCTAATGTGGGCGGAGACAGTTGCAATGTATGAATTGATGAATGATACCATATTTTGTACTGCAGGTTGGTCGCTGAGTAGCCCACGTCCATCCAAATGGTGATGTGTTCGTAATTCACATATTTCTAGGAGATATTCAGTGAATGAAACCAACCGCCTTCGCAAATTGGAAGGAGCGCCAGCTAGCCTAACTCTATTGGGAAACTGCCCGTAAAACTAATAAAACACTGTTTGCATTCTTCCTCTCAGCTGGCAAAGTTATAAAGTGCAAATTATACAATATCATAGTATGGTGAATCTAGATAATTATGAACAGGATGTTCATGTCTCGAACAAATGTGCTCTGGTCTACACAAATTTGGATAATATGTTTCGGTTAGAACATTATGTCATCTTAACCTATTCGGATGGGATAATTATAGTAGGCAAATAACGGGGTGAGTTCGTCTGACGCATGTTATATTATGTATGTCGTAAGACTGCAGTTAATACAGGTATAGAAAGACCAAAGATGAAGAATTGACAAAGGATTGATATTGAATAAATAACGTGGACTGCTGTGTGTTGATTAATAAAGCTATGTGCTACTTTCGCACTATCGAGTCATACATTACTCCTGGTGGGTTGAACTGGGATATATTATTTGTTGAATGTGCGATGATGTTCACTGTTCAGTAGGTTTCAAAGTAAGAGTGAATCCACGTACACACTTGTCAGTTAGCGTGATACGTACCTCCGGACAAAGGTCTCGAACGCCCTTTCTATTCTGTCGATGTAAGTGAAGATTAAAAGTTTCTTTCCTGGTTTGAATGGAAGAAAGATGAATTCACGACTCGTTTTGCCCGTGGGAAACCTGAGTCAAATGTCTGGATACGCAAAGTTTGCTCTATTAAACTTTGGTCAGTTAAAAATTGTCTAAAGCAACCACTGAATGAAGCCGAGTATTTTACGAATGGTAGCCAAGCATTGCGCACCACATAATAGATCCCTGTTTGTTACCCACAAATTTGTGAACATTACAAGGTTTCTCTATGGTAAATGAGTATTGAAAAAATGTGGGAAATACTGAAACATAATCACAATGAAGAGGAATTTTTTAGAGTGGGAATAAGTCATGGTGGAGCTTTTACATTGATTCGCTGGTTACTGGGCAACCATTTTGTGATTAATCGCTGTCTGAGTTATATCTGAATCTCGGTTAAACATACCTACTCAGTGTACTTATGGATACTTATTAGGCGTTATGGAGCCCACATTTCCCCAAAGAAGGTTGGCACCACCAGAGAACGTCTACATTGGTTTTACAAATCGGTGATACATTTAGCAAAATACTTATTCATCTCTTGCAATGCTATTCACGTTGCCTGTTGCAAGTACGTGACTACGTATGCCGCCCCGCTAGATACTTCACACCTGCGAATAATTGAGATTCAGACTGAAAATAGATCAACCGCATCGGCGAAGAAATTTGCAGGCTTTTAGGAATCTGGTTCTGTTAATTAGCATCCAACATCGCTTTCCGGTCAGATTCAGAGTACGCCCGCTTTACAGAGACGATCACAAGATCGGACCGTGCGAACTGTCTAAAGCTGCCATCAGTACTTCTGAGTCGTTAATGTTATCCAAGTTGCAAACAGAACGCTGCATAGTAGTCTGAGTAACAATACTTGGAATTTAGTGTGTTACAGACTGGGCGGGCTATTTACGCATGAGGTGCGTGAAGTCAGCATACGGCAATTCGTAGCATTCACTCAAACATAGCTGACCAGTTAGCCGTTTAAGTGAAATCTCTAACAAATTATAAGAAACAGAGAACGTGTAAACCACCCTTCTGACGCAGAATATGACTGACTGATACGTCTGTTGTTCAGCCGTCACTGTGACCAAGATTTTAAGCGCTGGTACAGTTGAATCTAGCTTTCTTTTTGCAGTACATTAAAGCAGAGGGAAGACATATTGTGATTGGTCAAAAGTTCCATTACTCACATCAGTCGCAGAAGTAAAACATGCCAGTTGTAGGCATCATGCAGAAAAAGATAAGCAGGGACCAGGCGCGCCTACAAGCACACCAAGTATTGTGTGATTACGACCAGGGTAACTCTACAGGTTGCCGTAACCACATTTGTACACAAAACATCAGCTGGTAAGTTTGAGTAAGCATCACTTCACAGAAAGCCAATAACTTCAGGTTTCGATTACGCAACGGTATCTCGAATTGGTTTGATGGGTCAACCGGGTGGCCTGTTGTCATGGTGTGTATCGCAATCGATGACGTTGGATTTCGAGTAGTCATTTCAGCAAGTTGAGGCTAGTGCGCCGTCAGTTGTTTCAACCACTTCGGGATGTGTTCGGTGGCTCATTGTGATACCTGTTAGTCTGTTCTGCCTGTGTAAACGTTACTACAGTTGCAAGTGAACGGCTATACAGAATAGGGGACAGAAGAGTTCGACAAACTACTTGTGAATTTTCCAAGAACTTGTCCTCTAGTGGTTTGAACTGAGCGCAGCTGCACAGCCGCATACGTTCGAGCCAGAACAGACTTTGCTTCGTGCCTTATGTTGTTGGCTAGATGGTCACCTTTGAATGACAAGAATAGGATATCATACTCCTCTTAGCCACAAATACCGGCTCAGTGCTCTTCCACGCCCTATAGTTTACCTTGAAGAGTTCATCGGGATATCGTTTTGCCATTGAGGTTTGTCTCAGCAACTCCTTTTTCGTCTGCAGTTTGTCAGAGATACAAATATGCATTGCCATATGAAACGATATCCTTATCAAACCCCGTCTATATACAACAGAAGAAAACTAGAAAACTAATAATATTTATTGATTTTCGTGAGCTGTGGCGTTATTACACAGCAGGTGTACTGAGCGAGGATACATGTGAACTTTCCAGTTATACTATCTCCGGTGGCAAGATTACAAAATCACTCTCGTGATTACCAATGGTAATATACCAGTAGCTGAAAACGGATACCCAACTGGCGTACGACTAGTTGAACTGTTATCCTTCTGACTCTACTAAAGTGCACTATAAGTTGTGAAACCAGAGGCATCGGATTTGAATTGACAGGTTTCTAGGGCCAGCAAACTCAAGTGCAATTCTGGTATCTTTGACATGAATCGCGGATAGTTCAGGGACATATCCATGAGACGGGATGGATTTCTACCTGTTTATTTAATGCATGAGATAGGAAAAACACTGTGGGTAGGACTGTTTGGTGATGAGAACTTTGTCAGGACTCACTGCGATTTCCAAAATTTGTGTTAACTGCGTTCACAAAATACCCTACAGATATCGCAAAAACACTCTGCAGTCAACCTCTTATGAAGTATGGAATTGTCATAATGCAATTTAAGGGAACTATCCTGCTTTTTTCAAAGGCCACCGGGTTTTACCTCGGCTCGAAATATGCCTCACTAGTTTACTCACTATTAATCTCAATGCGTAGAACATTCATTTACGAAAGCAGATTTTCTGCTCTAGTTACTGACATTTTTTCATCAGACAAATGTTCGGTTGAATGGAACAAGCTCTCATCATTTACAAGCTGCTCCAAGCTATCCGTTGTTCAACAGATCCGCTAAGACGATTGTGAGGATTCCAAAAATTGAAATGATCTCTAATCAAAATAGACAAATGAGAAAAAATTCACCCAGGCGTACCTTCCTTGGTCTTCATGCGAACTGCAGCAATTATAGTGATTCCAGTGAAATACCCTCACTCTATTCACACCAGTTGCACAAGTAAGACCGCCGGGCGCTAGTCCGTTGAAACACGACGTCTTCAACTGCCGCTTTGTTTTTAGTACCGCTTTAGACCTGCCGTCGCATTTCGTATTAAGTAAGTCCAAATGTTTGTTTATATTGGCTGCTATGTTAGTGACTCCCTGAGGCCTGTCACTTCATCGAAAGCCGATCAGCAATCCTTTGTAACATAGGCATTTGGGATGAATATACTAGATTTCTCAGATGTGTATGAACAGATTTTTACGAGCTAATAATAGTTGCCGTTTATTAAAACTAATCAGTTGGTCATCACTTTGTTTGGGAGCCTGTTATGAGTTGCACTGTAGCTCGATGACAAAATTTGAGTTGCTGTCTAGTGGGAGCTCTGAAAAACGTGAGAAACAGCAGACACCGAGCATCAGACTTGCTGTGATGTAATGGACGGCACATAACTGAATCTCTTTTTAAAAAGTGAGGAAACAGTGTGACGTTTCTCAACAATGCCTATCGCAGCGTTCTGTCGTGTTGTTAGTGCCACTTTGGTTTTCGATATTTTTAGGTCGTGTGTATGTCTTAGTGGGACTTTGGCTGTTGTCTACTCATGTTGTCTTCTTTTACAGGACTGCTGCTATAACTCCAACTTCGGAAGAACACTATCTTCCAGTGTCTTCCCGTTGCAAGGAAGTGGGTTACGACAATAACGGGTAAGGAAATTCACTAGTTCGTCTTGCGTATCACAACACTGGCTTGGTATTATGCCAATCCTACAACGAAATCCCTCTGAATCAACCATATTTCGGAAGCGACACACACCCTACCAACAGCATACACTGTCGTTCAAAGCGTTTACCTCCAAGTAAAAATATCTCATACAGCAGCTTTTTTAATGACGCCTTTTCTCCAGTTTACGATTGCACACAGTTTCCTCGAGTCATTGCCAAATTCATGGAACCTGATAATTGTATGTCCAATTCCGGCAAATTTGAATTGCGTCTTCACGAGAGGGTTGGTGAAATCAAAGGACTGAACACTTGTTAGAAGTATGCATCCCTTGTACACATCATTTAGCCTACTTTCGAATAATGTTTATTTCGGCTCACACTTTGGTGTCGTCCTGATCAAGCTCTGTAATGACAAACCCCTGATAAGCTCTGAGCCGTGGCCCAGCAGAGGCCGTTGGCTGTAGTCAACTTACCCAAATTGACCTGGGCGCAGAGAGGCTTAGATTTACTTATAGGTTTGAATACCGTTTCGCTATCGACCGTTTGTCCTGGGTTACAGCTGCACTAATATTTGGTACGAGTGCATCACGGATTTTGCTGGTAATGTCAACGTTAGCACAGATGACAACACAGCATTCCAAACTGGCTTACGGTCAAACTCTGTCAGGAAAAATGAACTGAACGTACTCAACAGAGAAGGAGAAAACGGATGGAAGCAGAAGATGGACAAAGCAAAAAAACGCGGATGCCCATTGTCCTGGTGCTGAAGGACGAATTGTATCGTAGTTCATAGCAGAAGTACTAAGTTTGCTTCCACGCAGATGTGCGACTGTGTTTGGTACAATTGGTTGTACCTTGTAATTGGTAGGTATACTTATTTATTCCATCTGCAATGTTTAGATATTGACATTTCTTGCACCGAAATGAACGAAGAAAAACAAGGAAACGGAAATAACAAGAAGGAGAAAGCTTCAATAGACGACGTCATTTTAATTTCAAAAGGCTACCAAATTGACAGTATTATAAGTAAAATTGCAAAATGACTTTTTAGCAAACTTGACCGACCTGCCGCAAGTTTTGGCGATGCATCTGAATTAGGTGATTGTTAGGCAGTAGACACGTGACAGATTAAGGTACAATAGTCACAGAATATGCCATAGTAAACTAGTTGTTCTTTTATGGTAAACCCTACTGAAAGTAGTCAGGTGCACTTAGAATTCAGGTGCTGCGGTGATCAATTTCATGTGGTTCACTTTTTCAAACGGCCACCCTTTGAGGTTTTCAGGTACAGATGCTGTGTGAGGAAGTATGGTGGTTAGAAAATGATCTCCATCACGCGGAAAATGCTGTCCAAGAAGGACGGAGTGCAGTTATTTAAGAGGTGGAAAGGGATTATGGCTTCAAAGTGAGTGGACAGTGTCAAGTCTTAGACAATGATAAATTCTAAAATTTTCTACAGTAATTAGGCGGTAAAAGTTGGCTTATTTGACTGAACAACCCGAGGCTTCTATCTACTGTTGGAAATTGTAAAATGACAAATGATGATAACTTTGTGTATACTTCTTAGGCTAACCAAATGACTCGAGGACTGATTACTTTCATAGCATGGAGTTTAGTGACTCCGCGAATACGGCAAATAAACCAGAAGGTATGTGGTTTTTTATAAACATTTGGCAACATACGTTCTTGGATTAACATGCTTTTACAATGAGAATATAACTTTGCGGTGTCGGTTACTGGGTCTAGGTGATCATGTTTAATTATTTGTTGTTTTGAGGTGGTTTTTTGGAAGGGGACCATTTCACTCCCATTTTAATCAACATAGAGTAAGTTACTAATGCAGTCAGTTCTATTCGTGGATAACTTGTAACCAATTAGTATTGTCCTTTATCAGTAAATTTCTACTTGAGTCAGAAGATGTTTTGTCTGATAGCCTGCGTGACTCACTCACAGCAAGTAATGTAACACGCATTTTTGTAAAAGTTTATTGTTTTTTTGTCCCATTACATACAATCTGTATGTGGAATACAACCGTATCTAGAGAGCATATAACCCCTGTTGGACAATTCTCAGAAACAGCAGTGTTCACATCTTCCTAACATCACAAAGTAGCCACGACGGTCCCTCACTTTCATGTAGCACCAAACGGTCGTTCGAATTAAACTAACGCAACCTTTTTTCAGAGAAATTTGACACCTACCTGAATTCAACTTTGAATGCAGACCATCCGTACACAGAAACTATTTGTGAATTAAAAAGAGAAGTCTGATGTGTTCAACTTGTATTCATACAAGTTGCAACGATGAATTAACTTATCCTGAAAATTCAAATGCACCCACGTTATTCGCTTATGTACTCTGGAGGTTTGGAGCCCTTTGGACACATGCCACCATAAAACATACTCCAATGCAAACCACAACGAGAGGATTCTGTATGAATGTTCATTTGGCTGCTCAGTCACTGTTCTCAGTATCCTGGTGGCAAGGATATTGACTGAAAGTGCAGATAAGGTATAGGAAACTAAACCATAAATAACTATTTCAGCTAACGTTTCGAGCAAGTTGTAATACTCTACGTTTCAACCACCTCGGGTGGCCTTTCTCAGGAAGACCACCCGAGGTGGTTGACACGTAGAGTATTACAACTTGCTAGAAACGTTGTGTTATTCCCAATCTGTTTATCAATAACATGTCAAACACGACGCCCAAACTATTCAACTTCATTCGTACTACATTCGGTGCGGATATATTACAACTGATTAATATTTCAGCTAACCCGAGGTACATAAAACCGTACAGACAAAAAGCTGCATATGTATTTTGAGGTTGTGTATAACGACGAAATCGCTTATGGAGGTTAGCTAAGACATGGCATCTTTTAAAATCTCGGCACTTAAACCCCTCCGTTTACCGGCCTTGAATGTATTATTATATGCATGTCTGCCACTGAAAGCTTTATTGTGGGCTCAAAGTAATCTGATTTGGCGCGCAACGTACTGCTAACAAAAAATGTCAGTAGTATGTCAATCATCTCACTATATTTTAGTTATCGTGCCTACAAACTTTCAAGCGTTGTTTCAATTTGTCCACCACTGTTCACGTACTTTTGATTGTTACGTTGCAAAAGGGGTTTGGCGGTAGAAAACACTTTTTCTCCCACATCAGAATTATGTGAGAATGGGATTTAAATTAAGTTTTTTGAACCATCTGACCAGTTAACGAATGTTTCCTCTATCCACATCTTCATTGTAACTTCTCTTGGTCGGTCGTGCAATAGTTCTCCAAAACAGGTAGAAGACTTTGAGGAAGAAGGCGGCACCCCTTTGGGATAAAACTGACTAATGATTAAATTAAATCAGTGTATGCAAACTCTAGTGAACCTTACCTCTAGTTTGCTGATCGTTTTGTAATGCTTCCCCACCCTCCCGCTCAGTTCGACAATGAGCAATACGTAGGCATTCCGGTCAGTTTATTGTGCCAGCAATTCCGATTGGATATAGAGCAGTCTCCTCGCGTCTGTTTTTTTGTTGTAACAACGGCTCTTTCAGTTGATCACAACAGAGCAGCATCATAAATGAAAGAACTCAGTGGTACTGTCAAAACGTGGTCTTTTATGAGATCGCGATTCGAAATGTAGTCATCCATGCTATCGCATAGTTTACACTACGATTCTGCTTAGCCGCCAATTCATTACGACGAATTGGGCAATTCAGGTAATCGCATTTTTATTTGTTGACCTATATCGCACTTGAAGCTTGACTGAAGAAACAGCTACAGTACTCCAACCTAGCTAAATTAACACATCTAATTGACTGATGAGCACTAGGGTTCGGTCAGTTGAAGCAGACGGCTCGTCAGTTGTTGTACAGTTAACCCCAGTCCGCGACACAGAGACGAATTAATTTGCATACTTGGCATAGCCAATGAAAAACTGCTTAATGTATCAATACATTCTGTTCAACTCATAGCGTATCTTTACTGTGTAAAAAGAATGACTCACAAGTTGTCATGCCTTTGGGACTTTTACAGCCAAGTTCTGGTGTTCATTATAAAGCCACTGATAAGTGTACGTTGGTTTGTGGTGTTTCAAATGTTGCATGCTTGTGGTTGACAACCTTGTATACAACTAATGCGACTCGTACATTTCATGGTTTTCCGGTATCAATCAACCTGATGCGACTTACATTTTTTTCAAACGAAAGTTCGTTCTTACTATTGGTTTACCTCTATAATGAGCCAGAACACAGGTTGCACTCGTCTTTTCTTGTTGCGCTGGATATAACTGCAAAAAAACGCCAATTCAAATTACGTTAGTCTTGTTCTGACAAAGTTTGAATTCATAATCCGGATAGTCTCGGAACTCCTCCATGGATATTCCTGCGGGTCTTGAATAGCATGGCACTGACTGCCAACAGCCTGTTGATCCGATGTGAATGATCAAAATAAATTTCATATTTACCCTGGCTTGTCTAGAAATCAAAAGACTGACTCTTGATAAAGATGTCTGGTTGAATTGTTGATCAGTTATTTTTACCTAATGAGCAAAATACACAAAGTCAACATGACAGTGATGGTTGATTTCTCGCGTAGATACTTTTTATACCGCAAGTGGACCGAAAGGGTTTCTTGGATGAACAGAGTTTGCTTGGTCAAATCGGCTGTAACTGGGGTCGAAAGACGGTAATCAAAGTAGCCATTAGCCGCTGCATTGGTGTGACCAGTAAACAGTAGTGGTCAAAACAATTTTTGGTGAACGCTTCTCGAAAGTAATCAGCTGACTGCTTGAGTCAGTGCTGTGAAAGTGACAGTGAACGAACCACTCGAAACACAACATACATGTAGCCTGATGGCAATCGTTTGTGTGATCCGTCGTTTCCCTATAAAAGTGTATTGCTCTTCTAGTAAGTTGATTACCTAGTCCCACTTTTTCGACACAGTACCCAAACACGTGACGAAAGTAATGAGCAGTCGCAAGCTGCGCAAATGCTTAGTGCAGTCTCATTCGATTTTGCCCGAAGTGAGCACCATTTCTTTTGGTGCTGAACCATTCATCAAAATCATACCGTTGGCTAGAAGAATTTGGCTGTCCAGTTAGCGATGCTCGTGAATTGTGACATTCCTTTTTCGGTGTCTGTCATTTACTTGAGCATTAAGTGAGGATCTCTCAAAAAGATGAATATAATAAAAAACAAACCATCATATTAATTGAAAATCAGTCGACATCAGAATTCAAATAAACGATCAAGTTTTAACACGAGTTTCTACAAAAGTTAGCAATTCAAAGAGAGGTACGACAAAGCTGCGACGTCTTCATAATCTCCGTACTCCCATAACAATATTTGGCGGACTTGATTAGTTTTCAATTCGCGCAATCAGTTCAGTAAACAAATTGCCCAGTATTGCCGTTCTTGTGGCCGCTGTTTGCAAAACTTCCTCATGGTTGGCCTTTTCTGTGGAATCCTCGCTCAGTACGCTAATATTTGTAACCAAGGAAACTGCAAACACTCGAATCCCAGCATGACGTGCAACGACCACTTCGGGAACAGTACTCATACCTGTAGAAATACGGCGAATAAAATCGAATTGATTAGTTAAAATGCATCACAGGAATTACGAGAAACGCAACATTTTTTTCATATAACACTTGCAGGTATTAGGAATGTACTGTCTCATAAGGTACATAAAGTTACATCAATTTTGCAATTGCACTTCTGTGGTGGAAAAAGGTTAAGTAGACCGCAGCGGCTTTTGGCGAAGAGGGCCAGCTGGAAACCTCAAGTCCAAACGGCCACTCATTACTCACGTCTCAGTGTTTTCACGTGAAGTCTAACGCACAGCTGGATTCATTTCCCAAAGAGCACAGCCAATATGAAACACTCGTGATCTGGTAATATCATATTGCTCTGAACAGACGGATCATACCTACGTTTGGCCGCTCCTGTTAGCTACAGTCATAGCAGCCTATGATAATTAACATATAAATATTAGTTGTGCGTGGATTTACATAGTGCATTTGGACAGAAACGATACAGACAATAAAAATGACGATTTGTGCGTAGATCAAAAACAAAACAGTTACCCCATGATCTTTTGCCGTAAGCTAACATTAGAAGCGCCTAAGATGAAACATTCTAATAGTATCACAATATCTCACGAGTTTGACGATTTTTCCTAAAACTGGTGAATAAGTTTGTAATAGATTATAATTGGAACATAACGTCAAGGCCCGAAATGAGGCAAGTAAAGTAGGGGAATTTCACAGCCATGATTCGGGCTCCCAAGCAAACGGTTCAACGACAACACATCAGGCAAGATAACCTAAAAACGGATGGCTTCAAAAATGACTGTTCCCTAGGACGGACCGAACCGCAAAACGTCTTGGTTTCGGCTGCGTCTGGACTAGCAACAGAAACAGCGTGTATAACTGTCGTGCCACGGTTGGTTTGGGATGTAAGTGAGCCTCAGTGACAAATTTCTAAACTTAATTCATAGCTTCGTAACTCACCTGGTAAAATACTTGCTGCTTCTACGGCTATTTTTTCTTACACTGGTTCAAATTCACTCGGAGATCAGACAGTTGGGTCTGATAATTAGTGAATTTGCCACACTTCTATTGAGTGACCTTTATTATTTGTTTTTACACTGAAGCCCTTTGATTTGCAAGGATGCAATTCCGTATCATATGAATCAACAACTCACCAACGACATCGGCTCCCATTGATATCAACATGCGATTTTCTGCCGGACTCTCATAAGTAGGTCCACCAACATGTCCATAGATACCTTCGTGAACAATCCTCGAATGACCTTGTTGCTGTGCAACAGCTTGAAATGCAAGCCGCAACTTCACGTCGTAAGCGTTAGAGGTGGGGACAAATCGAGTTCCGAAACTACATAAAGATGAAATTTCTAGTGTAAAAATAGATACTGTTCATCGTTTGGTCCGATTAGTACGTTTTTCAAGGCAAGACCTGGAAGACTGATATGATCCTTGATGATAACCATATCGCCCAATTTAAGCTTTCTGTTCAGACCACCAGCCGCATTGCTCACGAGTAGAGCTTCTACACCCAACATCTTCATTACTCGGATCGGTATAATAATCTGTAGTTTAAAGTGGATCAGATTTAAACTGAAAGGAAGTTACAGCTTCTTTGCCACATCCTTCGTACAGATGAAATCGGCCTTGCATAACCACGACGGATTTGCCTCCCAATCTGCCGAAAACCAAATTTCCCTCGTGTCCAATCACTTAATTGTATATGAGCAATAATCAAATTATTCTTACCATTGGTAATTGGAAAATTTGGAATATCCTCATATTTTAGCAGTTGAGGATTCTTCAAGGCGCTCGCTAACTTACCTAGGCCACTTCCACAAATGATACCAACCGTCGGTTTTAAAGTTATGCGCTCCTTGATGAAATCGGCTGTCTTTTGAATGGCCTCATGACTGCAACAAAGACTTTTGGGCCTAAGAATGATCATTAATAAATTACAATTTATTGGCTTACATTTTCAATTGACCTGAAATAAAAACGTAGCTGATTAATAATAGTCTGTTTTCCGTTTGTTACAAAAGAACAGAATTACTTTTGGAATTGTAAATTACGTAAACCATCTCAAAATGTTCTCGCATTCAGAACAGGAATGCCAAATTCAAAGTGAAACGGAGTTATTTTTGAAACATTTATATGAATATGCCCAGTTGGGGTTATAAGTATTTTCTAGCGACTATGCAACCCGCTAAAACTTATTGACGTCGTAAGACAAGACCAGTCTGTAGTAAGTAGTCATTGTTAATGCCGTCTGAAAGGTTGGTGGTAGTAATCAGCTAGTAAGTTGGTGTCATCAACGGTTTACTTGAGTTTTGAGGTTTCCCCATAAAAATTAACATTTTCTCCTGAATACTTTCCTGTTCAGTTGATAAAAACCTGAAAACTGTGAGCTTCTGCTTTTTACCATCCTAGAAGACTATTGTTGTGGTTCTCCAAGTGAACGGGCGATAGTAACTCGGTTTAGCATGATGATTTTATGTAAATATTGTTTGTGTAAGCAGTAATAAAAAGCCAAATTCGCAATCTCTGTAATTACGATCAAAGCAATAGTGTTGAGTCTACTGGACGTTATTGCTATCAGTTAAAATGTATACAGTTTGAAGTCTCCACCAAGGGTAGAAAGTGATAAAATATTCTTAAATAAAAGAAAATGTGAGACAGGTTGTTGCGTGACAAGTTTTAGAGCGGTCAGTGTTACATTTTAGGAATTGCACGCTAAGCTATGTTTTACACAAACTCTTGTCATTTTTGGTGCAACCTCCTAAGGTTTGCGTTGCGTTTTTTGATTTTGTATAGATAGGAACGATAAAGTGAACTGTGCGAAAATCCAGTGATGCTTATTTGTTGAAATACCACTCGCGAAATTTTAATTCAAACATTGTGTTCCTGGAAAAATTATGGATTAGGACGCATGAAAAAATACGTGTGAAAAACGAATGTAAGCGTAAACATTTATGTGGTTCTAAGTGGACTCTGATAAATTGCTTTTAAGTAAAAAAGAAGCCTTTATTAGTTTTGAGACGTTTTCATCACTGGTTCAATCTTTTAAGTGCTGGTAACTTAAGTTGTTTCGGAACTCCACATGTCAAAATTCATCTGCCGAAACCGTGATTGCTTACAGTTTTGTTTAACTAGCTAGCATGTGAAAGTCGTGAACTATTAGTTGATCTGACATAGAAAGACTGCACATATTCGAGAAGTCAACGATTGGCTTCATATTACTGAATAACGTTCGGTGTAATTTAACTAAAATGCACGCTGTTGTGCGGGAGTAATAAGCGACTGTCATGCAGAATCACTTCTTTCTGGCAAAGACTCCATACTGCGGATAAAAACGCAAGCCTGGCCAGACGCAAGCATGAGCTGATGGCGGTATACGCTTTCTTTGCAGTACACTGAAATTCAGTTGAACCCGCAATTGGAAGTATGCAACTATTCACAACACTTCCACTTGAACTATTTTTTATTCACCGACACCCTATTAAAATTTCGCCTCTTTATAGTTCACTTATCTGTTTTGATGATTGATGGCCCAATCAACAGTAACTTCAAGCCACGTTTAAGACCGGTAGGAGTGAACAAAAACAGCCGAATACTTTGTAATGTTAGTTACTATTGAGCAGGAGAGTGTCGAAGCTATCTCAAAGTATAACGATTAGTCCAAATATCATTGACAGACTGTGTATAAGAAAAAAACCAAACATAGCATGCTGATCCATAGATTGTTTAAGGCAACCTTAAACAGAGGTTTCATGGAGAAGAGGTGTCAGCTGGCAGACAAACAATGGCTTGCTGTTTCATTCCGCTAGGGGAAATAACCAATTAAATGCTGAAGCAAAATAATGTGAGCTTAAAATTGGGAAGTTTTCAAAGGTAGGATGAGATTAGATTACAAACATTTGTCTTCTAACTTTTTCTTCAATAAGGCTAACTAGTGAGTCTATATGAGAATGGGAAAATCGCCGTTGACGTTTTCAGTGGCTTCGGTATGAGATAGGTAACACCAACGTTTGTCATATCAACCGTTTTAAGGTAATCTCCGAAAGACTTAGCAGTGCTGACTCATTGCTAGACAAAGAGAGCGTTGTTCTTAAGAAATACTTTTGTGGCAGTTGTATTTGATGTAGTTTTATATAACGACGTAACTTTCTTGCTGTAAGTATCAACCATACGGTTCATAGTACACTCCATCGGGCTGTCAGCTTGCACATTTAGGTAAAAGTCACATTCCGCGAATTATAGCAGAGCCTGCGTAAGTAAGTAGCGTAAAAATGAAACATTATATAATTTTATCGCTCCATGCCGGTCTCGTCTGAAGCCGTAGACTAGGACGTGTAAAAGTGTGAAACACAAAATTGAAACTTAGCAGAGTATGAAACTAGATTACCATTGCTGCTTTGATGCAATCACTTTCTTGTTAAGATTATTAAAAATCGTACAGTCTGAGGTGGTCGTCCTTCAATATCATGTTCATAGCTTAGCTGAGCTGATCAATGAATGCTCTACTTGCTCGTAAGTGTGAGTATTTAGCACCTATGTACTCGCTACATTTTGTGGGGCTTTCAGTTGTACTTCAAAGTAATATTTTTACAAGTTGCACAAGATTAATAATAGTCCATAATGGGGAAAATAGAAAGTTCGTAGGAGAAGGTGCGAGTAGATGTACGTTCGAAGTAGGACGCGAGTACTGGTACGAATACACAATCACAGGGGACACACGGATAAGATGCTTAAGAACAGGTAACAACCTTGCAAGATGGAAAACTGCACTTCTCACCATGTTCAAAAACAACAATCTCAATGATATTAGGAGGAAAACTATTGTCAATCAGTGCGCTGAACCACCTCTAGTGTTGGTGACTGAACAGCCAATCTACCTGGTTTCAGTGCACTAGCTAATGTCGATGAGAGAACTGAAAATATTTTCAGCATTTCCACGCCGGCATCTACCATTTCACAGGAGAGGCTAGCGGAGTACACCTGTTCAGAATGTTGTCATATATGCTAATCCATGGATACTTAAGTAAACCAAGAAAACATTAGAATTCCTGGTAATAAGCTCAAAGCAAATTCCTAGAGATTATCGGTAACCATACGTTTGCTTACAAAACAGATGACACTGTCCAAAAAGTAGAACCACTTCAAATGAAAAACATGGGGCTTCAAAGCGCCTGCTCAATTGAAGTTAGGTTTTTGATAATTAATGCTCAAGGAAATTATCATCGAGATACACAGGGTAAGGTACTTGTTTATATTTGTTCCACTAGATACTATCTACCTACAACACTAACACACACGGCATTTCCACGATTCAAGTTTTCAAGTTATACCATAGTTATATACCTGAAATTTCGCAACGAACGTTACGTAGACATATGTGCATACTATATGCACATATGCATGGTAAAATAGTCACGTAAATACCCCCCAAGTTATCAAATGACGGTATAACTCGGGTTATATCTATTGAAATTTCAACGGTACTTCTGAATTCTCTTCACAGCTTCGGGACCAATACGTTTTCAGAGGGATAAAAGAGCGTATATACAGTCGACAGTACACAGTGCGGATACGCATGCATGCGTATACGTGTACGTTAACAGGCTCACTGAGAATGTGCTAAGGAAACTTCAGTATACTGCTTAGTACACTGACCTAACTTTGTTCATGCACGTTGATATGAGTAACTGAAGTTATTTGCATCAATGTGTATAAATTAAATTTTGTTATGACGGTATACCGTTATATATGAGCGACTCTACGAACTGCCGACAATTCGCTATACCCACAGACATGAAGCCTCTATGAAAGTTGTAATTCTGTGGGTATGGCGGATTTTCAAATTCCATATTTCATGGGTTGGGTTATAAATAACCGAATCCATGATTATAATAATACTGAAAGTTTACAATCTCGCCGACAGAACAGGGAAGCTCAACCAAAATGTGGCAGCGTAGTCATCGAAGATACATGTGTGAAGAATAGCATGGTTATTTTTCCTACCTGGAGCTTCTGAACTACCGGAAGGGGTAGCAGCGATATGAAGATGTCTTTTGAACATTTATGATTATGAAATTGCGTGAAGGTCATCTATCATCTATTCATTTCAACTCTACTCGATACACAGAACAAATAACGACCATGTTGTTCTTTGCAATTCTCTGCTGTTCTAAAACGCTCCATAATGTTATGCGCTTTCCACGATCTGTGTCAAGTGGGTCGTTTTGCATGCGCGGGTAACTCGAAATTTCCTTCAAGTTTACTCCGTGTCGCTTTCTGCCGAGATTTTTGCTGCGTCGGTGCTGTGTGCATGATGAAATCACTCACGATTTCCGTTATCGACCATCGAATGACGTACTAGTCTGTTAGTTTTCGAATTATTTGTGTTCCATTTTATTTGTTCCTTCTTTCTCGTGCTTGTGTTCGGAATTACTGAGCGCTCATTGTTTTACGCTCTTATGATGCTTGTCTCTGTCTACAACAACTGAAATTCATCGGGCTTCCGCTGAGGTGACAGATGCTTGCGGCCATTGCGGCTGCGAGACATCCGCACAAAACAGCATCCAATGTTGTCACTGTCGGAAGTGGTACCACTTCAAATGCACCGGCCTCTTCGAAGACTAACATAAACAGCTAGATTCTTCGAATCTTTATTTAATTCGCCCTAGTTGAATGTGTGGCGACAACTAGGGAACAGCTTTGCTCCCACCTGCTAACCTGCTTACCTGTGAAGTGACGCAAAAACCGGTTTAGATTCAGCGACTCGTTGATTGATACGTGGGTTCGAGGCATGGGCCGAAATCTCCCGGATCCTGTCGGTTTTTCTTGCTCAGTGTTAGCGAGCTTCTGTTTATCTGAGAGGCGATAAGTGAATACAGGGTGTAGCGCCGTTTAAGCGAAATACGGTAACTACCAAGAGCAAATAGATTACTCGCACAATGGAATTTCTGATAAATGGGAATCAAACAAAGCTCGAAAACGATCCTTAGAAGCGCTGCCAGGACCTCAAAAGAAAAGCTGCTCCAACGGTTAATAATCCTGTGATAAAAGATTTGCTGCTCAGGGATGGTCCGCGGACGAAGCTTGAAAAGCCCTCTATTATGTCGTTGCCGGCCCTCATCATTCGTTACAGTGAAGAATTCTACTACGAGACCTACTCTGGAGAAGTGTATGAGTACTAAATGGCTGCCGAGTGCTCGAAACTCAAGTAAGTGCGGACCAAGAAGTCTAAGTCGAGACTCGTAAGCGACATTGCTTAGGCCGGAGACTAGCTTCGTAGCGGCCTGACGGACACGCCCAACGGCTAGTATTTCTTTCTGCGGGTCGGTACACACGATCTGACTCGCATGCTTAATGAGCTGTCTAATATAAACCCCGTGAAGCGCTTGGAATTCTTTCCTGCGTATGCGAGAAAAAGTACACTCAATCACCGTAAGAGCGACGGATCTCTTCTATGCCGCCATCTCATGTTGATACCCGAAGGACAAGTTAGACGACATCCAGATACCAGATCTTTCTCCAGATCGATTTTCATAATATATACTGTGTTAAACGCACCATGAATCATAAAGGCATTGCTATAGTCACCACCGAGTGACATGTGAACATATTTACTGTCATTTAGTGGGAGACTCCAATCGTCCGCCCAGCGCTTGAACGCGTCCAGATCAATCCGTGGTGCACTGGGATCGATGGCATTCCAGATTTTCAGGCCAACTGCATGTAAGAGAGCGTTGCTGGAAGTGTTGTTCGGAAGGTCGTTGATGTGAATGAGGACTAACAGTAGACCTGCAACTGATCCTTGTGTAACTTCCGCAGGGATGAAAGAAGGAGACGAAAGGTTTGATCCGGTCCTGACTGTGAAAGTTCTGTTATTACGAATAGAGGCAGTCCACCGAAGAACCTCGCCATGAACCCCATAGATTTCCAGTCTGTGTTTCTGGGAGTAGTGTGGGATACGGTCAAAAGCCTTGGCGAAGTCACTGGTTTTGGTGTTCCGTAGTGCCCTCCTATTTTGACTGAGTGCGACCCTAAAGATATGACGACAGCCAGCTATACAAGGGATCTTGTATGCCAAAGGATGCTATTTTGATGAAGAGATGCTTATGAGGCACACGATCAAAGCCTTTCCGCGTCGGCGGACGTCGATATATGGTTTGGGAATTCCAGCCGACATATCACATAAGAGTACTTGCTAAGAAAACCGTGCTGAGAAGGGTTTGTACGGCTTTGCGTCCTTAAGAACTCGACTGTGTGCAGTTTTATTATCCTTCCAAACATTCTCGAACAGACTGACGTGTGGTCGATGGGACAATAGTTACTAACGTCCTGCCTTGGACCACTGTTGTGATGAGGCGTAATGATTGAGGTTTTCCACTGAGGAGGGAAGGTGCTGGGTAAAAGTGATAGGTTGGATAAATTGAGTAAGAGGGTGTGTATGTCCTCACCTGCTGACTTGACGACCATCGGTGGGATACCATCTGGCCCAGGATGGATTGAGGGCTTAATGGTAGCTAACTGTGAACGGATAATTTGAACATCAATCTGAACATTGCTCAAAACTTTATCTGTTTTCAGTGGGATATCAGCAGGTAATGGGATGCTTTCTAAGCTAAACGAGGCAGAGAAATGTGAAATGAAAATTTCGCACATCGCTGCAATTTCGTCGACAACAGTTTTTCTTTGAGAGTAATAATTCTTATAGCAGGGTCGCTCATTGAATTTCTCCGTCTCAATAGTTGCACTAGTTTCGTGCATCTTCGCTCACTAAGGAGCACGAATTTCTATTCGTCTATATGACGGAGTTGCGTCTGACGTTCTGTGGTCAAATATTTTGCTCATTTACATCACCATGGAAAAGTCTAGCGTTTTTCCGTGCCTCGACTTATGCATTTTAAGTCTGTCAGTCTCTTCCGCAGCAAGAAATCCATATTGTACATACGAGCCGACGCATTCTGATTTAATGGGGGCCAAAACGTCGATACAAAACGTTAGATGTCCGATAAATTCTCCGACCGCTATGCTTGGGTCTGATGTGCTAAAGAAGGTATTCCAATTCAAGGATGTTGGTAGGGAGAAAATGTCATCCCAATCAATGAATTCGTTTGGACGGTAGAACACAACTGTCAGTCCGGTATCCATACTGAAATCAAACAGATATTTGACGACATTATGGTGGTTTCCTGGGGATTTTGCAGAACAGATATCTCTGCAGACGAAATATCTATGGTAAATATAAGGTCCAAAATATGCCCCTTTCTGGTGGGCGTTAGGACATGTTGGTTCCAGCCATCCATTAGAATGCAAGAAAGGGATTCGAAGCGTTTTACTGAAGCAGCGAATGAGGTCCAGGGGATATTAGGCATGGTAAAGTCACCGCCTATTAGTTTGTGTTCACAAGGCATGTTGGACACATGATGTTTCATCTCCAAAAGGTCAGCCAAATCATTGCTCGCAGCATCAGACGGTCTGCAGATGCATTCTTCAAGTAGCTTGCGAGAACCAATAGAGACCATTAACCACAACGAGTCCTCGAGTTTATGAAGTATAGACTCATCAAGTGTGACTGCGGAAAATATTTTTAGGTGATTGATGCACCCACCTCGAAACATGTGATATCCTACGATGCTCATCCGACTGTCTGGGCTGTCAGGAGAGCGCCACGTCTGAGGTACGGAAATGGTATGGGGATTAGATAAAAAGACAAAGGGTTTGAAAATGTGCATCTTACTAACCAACGATCACGCGTTCATTAGTAATACACTTGGGAAATTCTTTCTGTCAGATACAGCAGATAAACTGATAAAGAACCTCATGACAGATGGGGCAGTGGGTTGCGGAATACCAAATGGAAAGGCCTGATCTAAGGAATGTACCGATTTTCTGCTCATATTCGAGTGGATGTCGTGAAAGTTCGGCTCCATGATAGAAAGCGCTGGAAGAGTGCCATTATGGAAGGTTGGCAGATTGGGACTTGGGGAGGGGGACCAGGTGACGGTTGATGAAATATTGGGGGGTGCACTGAAAAAGGATTGGTTTGGCATACATTCGTGTTGTTGACATAATAATGTGATGACGTGCTTGCTGGGGTATACATATTGGGAACTTGGTTTTCAGTAGCGCTCATATTTTGGGTAGGAGGATGAGTTACTACGGAGCTATCAGATAACGGATGCTAACCGTGACCCGTGGTATACTATTAGGTTGATCCGAAAGCAGTGGGCGACAACTGGTGCAGTTTCACTTGCGCAACTTTGGTTCTTAGAATGCGGTTTTCGAAACCAGATTCATGACGTTTTTGAGGTTCTCATGGTTCACTCTTATATTGAAAATCCGAAACACCGTGCTCTGGTGAACACCTTGCAGGTCTCACTGTTGATCTAGAACATTGTTCAGGTGTTTTGGGCTTGCCTTTAGCATTTCCGAATACCCCATATAACGCAGAGAAGTTCCTCTGATGAGGAGTGGATGGCGCTGCTCGCTCAGCCGCGTCATTTTCAGAGGCACTTAAGCTGCTTCTCCCCGTGAGCTGAACAACTTTGGATGCCTTAGGCCTAGGACTTTTTCTAGTCAAGGCTGCGGTTGACATGGGGAGAGGTTTAGCTCTAGAGGAGGTGTTTTCAGCAATAGCTGCGAGTTTCGTTGCGGAAACTTGAAAACGTCTGATGTCATCAGAGCTAAACGTGGTTTGATTTCCCGTGTCCGTCTGGACCGGCGACACAACGGCGTTTCCAGCTGTAACTTGCGGGTTCGGAGAACTCGTGGAGCAGTCGAGATCTATGGTCAGATCAATGAGATTGTTGACTGTGTTCATTGCCCGGGAAGTATTAGCTCAAAATATTTCCCTTCCGAGTGACGTCTTGTCACCGAACACTTTTATGGAGTCAAAATTTGTACCACGCCTGATTTCCCATTATCTTTTAACAAATTCGTTCGCTACAACTTCACTTGTGAACTGTAGTAGCAATGGGGGTTGCTCCCGCTGTACTTGCTTGTGAAGTCTTGATAAGTAGCACTCTTTTTCTTCCATCTCACTGGTTTTGAGTAAAATCCTTTTCACCGACAACAGAGGAATTCTGTCAGGTACGCTCAACACCACCACTTTGCTTGCACAGCGTAGCCGCTCGTGCAATTCCGTGGCTACAGTATGAATGAGCGTTCCGACGGCTACGAGGTCTTTGTGACTAGGGGTGACCTGATGGCGGATGTTACTTGAGGCATTTACAATGCCCAATATCGGATCTAATTTGTGCACAATTTCGGCAAGCTCATCGTTTCCACTGTGTAGTTCTGCTATTCCAGCCTCTAATTCCCTTAATTTTTAGCCTGAACTACGAATACATTGATAATGGAAACTGGACATGGTTTAATGTTATTCCTTTCGTGTGATATACTGACAATTGCTGTTGAGACTGCCGTTGCAGAAGCGGCCTCGATCTCCTATGCGATAACAGGGGTGGGGCAGGTGTCGACTAAACAATCTGACGATTCTGCACCTCTATCCACCGTAACCATGCTCTTTTCGCGCAGGGATGATCGCTTGACGACTGGCATGTTCTGGAGGTTGGTCGACGTAGCAGGCAGTCCTACACGATATTCAACTTTTATCAATGGGTTATTTTCAAAAGGTCTCGAAGCAAATAAATATGAAAAAATACAACAAATAATACGCAAATTTCGATGATCAAATGGTAAAAACATGATATGCACTAGCACGAAATGTGGTGTTGCAACTTACCTTCCACGAGGTCATGCGTCGATGTTCCTGATAGTCCAAGATGACACCGGAAAATACGTGTGTGACGTCAAATTAAGACCAGCAGACGTGAATGCTAGCGGTACATCGTGATTTCTTCGGTCATCGCGGATGTAAAAATTACCCCGCTTTCTATTCCCTATTCTTACCTCGGCACCTGCTGCAGAAATTTAACTAATCAAAATCTGCACATTTGACTCAAATCTGTTTGTTTCAATTGTTAGATAACTGACAACGACTTTAGTGTTATTTTCCAATTTCAATACGGTTGATGGTTTGGCGATTTCCGTGTGACAATGGCCGTCTATTGATATATGGAAGCCTAAATGATGCGGACATGTATATGCGATGTTGCAGAGTTGAGTGGACATATCAGTAACTGTGGTGTTGTTCACTTCACTAATGGGGTAGGATAAACGAATGGAGCATTTAAATTGTTTCAGCATGAAATGCTGTCTGAGGTTATTCACTTCGGCGGATCGATCTGCGACGATTCAAGCGTACGTTACGCTAGAACGTTTCCACCACTAACCGTTTGTTAACACCACTTTAACTGGATATCTCACATATTAGAGCCTTCTCGTTCAATACATACGCGTGGGCCAACCAGGCAACACGACGGTCTTATGAATATTTCCTGACAGTCTCACAGGTGTTTTTTAAGTGATGAAAAGGTCCTCAAGCTACATTTTATCCAGTTTCAACTAGGCGAAATTTTCCCCCTGCATTAGAGTGAACGCCAAATGGGATGTGAGTAAATGATAGGGAAACAAACAGTGGAGGAGTATTAAGCAAGTTGTTTTCGGGGGAGCACGATGGAGGGGACATTTTCCAAGAATTTCAGGAAAAGTGCTGTGAATGTGTTCTATAAAGTTTTGTGACTTTAAGAGCCCTGAAATATGGCTTTCATCATTCTTTCAAACATTTTCGTGCACAATGGTGTGCGGTTGATGGGAAGATAGTCACTGACGTTTTGCATTGGGCCAACTTTGTGGCGAGGCACAATGCACGAACTGTTCCATTTAAAGAGAAATGTATTGGATAAAATTGATAGAGAGAACAAATCAAATAAAACGATGGGTATGTCCTTACCTCCTTACCTGATGGTCACTGGTAGGATACCATCTGGTCCAGCAAGAACTGAGACATGTAAACTTCAAAATGACAAAATTACATATTTCCCTCCCATATTTTCCTTGAGTACCTTATAATACCCATTTTTTCTCGACGCTTGAGCAGTTCCTTTGTTCCGACCCAACCAGCGATCATTTGTTTGGATGACCTCAGTCCCGCTTTATCGTCCACCATTGTTGAGCGGCGCTTCGTCACAGACTTGTCATACAGGGCCGTTCTTTGATCTGTGAGAATTTTCACATTCGAAATGAGAAGTTTATTCCTCTTGTACATTGAGTCAATCAGTACTACCTTGAATCTAGTTATCACGAGAGCCTTCTCGTTAACTGCTTGGAAAATAGACTATCTCTGTCTTTGGATATTGAGAGGGGCACTTGTTGAATCACCAGATCACGCGCAACTTGGCTTGAACTTGGATCGTTAGCAAACGATTTAGTACCCACCGCACCTCCTGCTCCGCGGACCTTGATATACATTTAGGGAATTCGAACTGACATGTCATACAAGAGTGCTTACTAAAGTATCCGTGCTGTGGAACGTTTAAGTTTTCGTAAACGTATGAACTAAATACCATGCATTTTTACTATCATTTCAACCAGTTTTGAGCACATTGATGTGTGGTTGATGATACGATAGTTAGGAACGCCCCGCCCTGGACACCCTTGTAATGCGACGTATAGACTGAATTTTTCCACCCGGGGGGAAGGTAGTGGATGAAAGTGGTAGAGTGAAAAAACTAGGAGAAAGGATTGGTGTATCTTCACCTCCTTGCTTGATAGCCACTGGTAGAATATTAACAGTTTCAACAGGGATTGAGGGTTTCGTAGTAGCTAACTGCGAGCAAATACCTCTAACATCGCTCAGAACGGTACTTAAAACTTTATCCGTTCTCGACGGGGATTTAACGGGTATTAAAATGCTTTTCTCGGAGAACGAAGCATCAAAATGTGAGTTAAAGCGTTTCCATATTGCAACAGGGGCATCAACAACTGTCTTGTGTTTGAGGGCAATAGCTTCCGTAGCGGAGACCCCCACAGAATTCCCCTGTCTCATCGGCTGCATTAATTTCACCCTTCTCTGTTCCTTATCAAAGGCGGGCTCTTCTTCTTTGATATGATTCAGTTGCGTTCCATGTTCTATGAACTCGAACATCGTGCGAGTTTGCATCTCCAGGGGGGAATCGAGTGTCTCTCTGTGCCTCGACCTGAGCGTTTTAAGTCTTCGAGCCCTTTTGCAGTAAGGGTTCCACCTTCTACGTAAGAATAGATGCGCTTCGACTTTGGGGGGCTAGACTGATAGCACAAGGTGTCAGTTGTCTGACAAATTCATCCGGTGTGAGTAAGGAGGTATTCCAACTTGGGGACTTTAGTGAGGAGAAGAAAGTATTCGAGCTGATGAAGTTGATCGGGTGGTAGGGTACAACTGTCGCTTTGTTAGCCATAATGGAATCAAGCGGGCAGTTAACGATGTTTTGGTCACTTTCTGGAAAGTGTTTTAGGTCGAACATTTTCACGTACAGGGTACCTACAGTGAGTATGGAATCCAATATAGGCCTCTGTCTGGTGGACATTAGGACATGATAGTCTCACCCATACCTGCGACGTCAAGAAGGCGCTTCGTCTCGGTCACGAGAATGACATGGGGATTGGACAAACAGACGAAAGATCTACAAACGCTCATCTCACCAACCATCATACGTATCTGAGCGATAAATTAGTGGGACATTTTTTCAGGCAAAACATTTAAACTAGTGAAGGGGCAGTTTCATATGCAATACGTTGTTTCTCAGAATGTGGTTCTTGTAACCAGATTGGTAGCGCCTACAAAATATTTTTTCACCTTTTTGATACAAATCCAAGCAATATCCTCTATTAGGCACCCTACAGGAATTGCTGTTAGTCTGGAGCCATTTAAGGCGCCCTGCATGCGTTCCAGGCGTCTACAGTCAATCCAGGCAATGGGGAGAAAAACCCACAGTAAGTAGTAGACAGCTTTGCCTATTCAGTTCCGTCATCCTCAAGAGAATTTAAGCTGCCACTCCCAGCACTTTCCGGAACCTTCGGCGCATCGAACTCAGAATTCTTTGTAGTCAACCCCCCGTTTGGGAGAGAAGGTGGTCAAGGACTAGAGGAGGTATTTTGGGCACTGACTACAAAAGTGGCTCCATCTTCAGTACCCGTCTTGGCGGAAAACGTAAGGCATTGCCGGTCAAGTTGATGAGATTACCGATTTTGTTACACGAGTCCTTGTTTACTTGGGAAATTTCGATTCATATGATCTCCACTTGGGGTAATGTCTTCCCACCGGAAACATTTACGGACTTAAACGCCACGCCACGCATGATTTGTCGTTGCCTTTTGTCGGGTTTATCGGCTCAAAGTTCACTTGTGAACAGCGGCAACAACTGACAGCGTTCCGGCCCTACTTTCTGGCGAAGACTTGGGCAATGTGTTTTTTTCTGTCACATTAAATTGGATTTGGGTGAGACTGTTTTCAGTGACAGCAAAGGTGTTCCACCACATACGTTAAACATCACCACTTTACCTATACAGTGTAACCGTTCGTGCAGCTCTGTAGAGGTTGTGAATATGAACTCCCCTGAAGCTTCGAGGTCCCTCATTACTAGCATATGGAACGCTGACTATCGGACCCAGCTGGTGCGAATTTTTGGTAGACTCCTCGTGTGCAGGGTGTGTCTTTTTTCTTTCAAACTCTCACTCTATTACCTTCTCGACTTCGATAATAGAGAGTAAAGATAAATCGCTGTTGTTCCCTTTGTTTAATGCCTAAAGGTTGTTGTTGAGATGACCGTTTCAGCAGCCACTTTGATCCTTTTAGCAGCACAGCGAGTAGAACAGGTTTTGATCTCGGTGTCCACAAGACTTGCGATTTCCCCAGCTTTCATCATGCCATATTACCATGAGGATGATAGCAATGTTCGGACATCAGCTGGCTTGCTAGGCACTGTGATATGACATTCCTTTTAATATTAACAAACCATGTTTGAAAATTTCAGTGACGAAACATATATCAAAATGTGGCAAATAGCGCGCTTATCTAGGAGATTGAATGGGATGAGAGAAATATATGTTTCCACGCGATGACAACTAGCGATTTCCGTAGCACGAATCGTTCAATTTACAGCAAAAGCCGAAGGCAGAATTGCACTGACTGCTGGAAGGATTTATACATTATTGCAAATTTGTTCACGCAATGTGGCGTACCGCTGCCGTGGATGCGGAATATACGACCGATTGTTCCAACCATGGTAACGGGGTCCACGTCTGGGTCATGATTGAAATTGGAGAGAGACGGTGCGCGAGGCCTCTATAAAGCTGTATCCTTTCGCAGTGATATGTCCAGTGATTGGTAGGGGTCGTTGTTTAATGCGTTAGATAAAGCAAGGCGCTGCCGAAGTCACAATATCTGCGTCAGTTCTCTCTCATTTTGCGGTAGTTATCAGCGCGGCATCCAGCGCAGATGGAGAATGCAGAAAGAGCAGCAGTTTTTTCACTCAATATCCCGTTATCTTGCGTGGAGTACTTTGAAGAGGGATTGTAGCGGGGCAGTACCGACTGCACATTTTGAAGACAGTGTTCCATGGGTTCTTTCAGTGTGCCAGAAGGAATGCTGGCTTGGAGTGCCTGTCTGAGCAGCCTACGGTGGGGTTAGTCTTCGCTGACTGCTGCTTCTTCAAGGGTGCTAGAGTGGGTGTTATCTGGAAACACCATGTTATACGATTTAGCCTTGAAGCTGGGGTCTGGTAGGAATAACCCGGTAGCTAGAGAGGTTTTCTAAACGTTTTACATGAGAGAGGCAAGATTCCCGGTCGGCATGGCAATATTGTGGACCGTTGCATCGCACTTTCGGAACGACTGGACAAAAACTGGAAAGTTGAAAGAAGCCACCCCACCAGGCTCTCGCACCCGTGCACCACAGTAAGATACTGACTGTAACCGCCTATTGGATTCTATCCAACCTCTTACTGTGTTTTCCGTGTTTATATCAGTAACCAACGATATACATTAGGGAGTAGTCTTACTTTACACCTATTGATCCATTGGTTTCTTCAGATGTAGTTCACGTTCATGAGGATTCCATATTTCAGTGCTTGTGTGTTTGTGTCTTCAGATGGTCGTTCATGTTAGGCTGGTGGATTGCACTTTCATTGTCTCCTTCTAAGTGCACATACAATCGAGTTAATGTGTAGCAAGAAAACTCGTGCTCACACCTAAATGAGAACTGAACCGATGCATCTGCAGACGTTTTAAAAGCACTGTATGTAAACGCCGTCCAGCTATCTTGAAGCATTACTCTTATATTGGTATTTGAGCAAGGGATATATCGGTGAAACCGAGAATGGAGAGCGAAATCATGCGATAAACGGGATAACGTGAAACTGACCATGTTGGCCCATGCAATCATCAACAGAAGTAGAATGTTATGCTAACATGACTTACTTGTGATGAGCCTAACGTACTTGTCGTCTGCACGCCGACGGTGAAGTACGAGTAGGCCGGTGACATGATAACCCTAAACGGCCAGTGCATTCGCGGTCGCACACATTGCAACGCCATATGGTCACGCCACCGCGACCTGTAATACCGATGATTCCCTTGCGTACCGCACACTTCAGCTCGCTGCCGCATAATAACTGCTCATTAAACTTTCAAACACCTGTTCGGATAGTATTCCCCTAGGCCGTCCGGTTCAACGCTAGGTCTTCCCGATATCTGGAATCAATGTTACGACGTGAAAGACTTACCCGCACAACATCCTGGTATCTCCGCTTCCGACCACCAGGATTCCGCTTCCCATTTTTACACTTGTCCGTACAACAGCTGCTTCGGGACACGGTCATCACCCATCCGACGGACGTGATCAGGCCAACGGATCTGATTCAGCGTCAACATGGCTTCCACCTTGTCCATCTCCACTCGCCGCGGCACCTTAGTGTTTGTAATCATGTTCGACCACCGAATACCTAAGATGCGCCTCAGACACTGCACACGGAAGCGGCTCAGCTGACTCACGTTCTGCTGGTTCAGTGTCTCACTGCCGTACAGCGGTACAGACAGCTTGGCGGTTTTGATTCTTCCAAACGCGCCCTTCAAGGCGTCCGAAAACAAAACTAGCCTTTGCCACACGCTCTCTCAACTCACGGTCCACGGACAAATCTGTAGACAAATTGCTACCTAAGTAGCAAAATTTCGCACAGCTATCGGCAATGTCCCCATCAATGCTGATTCGGAGCGGAGGTATACATGCAGCACCTCCACCAGGAGAAGGCTGAAAAAAGGAAAACGTCTTACTTGTATTGATGTTCAATCCCAACGACGCAAAGGCTGTCGCTAGCCGTTGCAGTTCTTTTTGCTTGTGCCAGTAATGCGCTGTCATCTGCTAACAGAGGCATGCGCATTGTTGAGGTCTGTAGCCGGGTTGGGGCCTTGAGTTGTCGGTTATTTAACAGGTGCTCGTTCGTCCGGTATACTATCTCAACAACATCCCCCCCAGAGTTCTGAAAAGTAACTGTTACCATGACGGTCAACTATAAGCTAAACAGGGCTGGGATTAGACCACGACCCTACTTCACGCCAGTAGCAACGTCAAAATCATCAGAGGTCGATCCATGCGATTGCACCTTCGCCCTCATGCCCACACGTAACAATCTAATTATGCTGAAGAACTTACTTGGTCATTCAAACTTATCACGCACCGTCCGCAGCGCCTTGCACCTCACGTTGTTGAAGGTCTCGGTGACGTCCACGAGCATGGTATATATTGAATCGTTCGCTAACGATCCAAGTTCACACCGAG
>QNGE01000256.1:7352-27342 GCA_008508345.1 Paragonimus westermani
TAGTGACGTCGGCGTCAAGGACCTCTTTTATTCGGATCTGGCCGCTCTCCTCCGGTCGACACGTGGTTCTGATATGGTCGTTCTGGCCGGAGATATGAACGCCCACGTCGGCCGCCTTGGTGAGGCCGAATCTCGTTTAGGTGGCTGGTTTGGGATAGCATCACATCGGTCGGACAATGGCGGGCGACTGTTGCAGCTGTGCGCCGAACATAGGCTGTTTTTAGCCAGCACTAGTTTTAGGCATCGTGCATGTCATTGCTATACTTGGCGCCCTCCCTCTCTGAATCAGACCTGGTCTGATATATCACATAGCTGTTAGTTATGGTTCTTATTTGTTGTAACTGGTTCGCTTGCCCTACGAGCACGTAAACAGACAACAGAATAACGGTCAGTGAGACGACGTATAACGGAACGATAATCAACGGTGTCAAACAACGGGCTACGGAATATGCACGACTAGCTCGAGACTTCCCGGCCAACCCAACCACCCGAGGCTAACGCATGAACACAGAGAGAACATTGGTCTCCCAACAGAGTTCCTTTGCGTCACGCAATCCGAAGGCAACACAGTCAAAAACCAGGCCGTATTTAAAGGGTTTGTGACCAATAGGAAGACCAAATTAGAGGCGGACCGAATGATGAGCCGAATAGTACAGTAATGCGCGTAGGCGGGATGTAGGCATGTGAGCATGGAGGCGCGTAGGTGGGATGCCAGAGATTTGTCACAAGGTTTGAAGGACGAAGTGGCGCATGACCGTGCCAACTATGAAGGTCACTCGCTAGTGTACTTTGTTAGTCGTTGTCGCACAATATTTTCGGGGAACTGGCAGCTTCCCCAACATTATTGGAGCACGTACCTGGATTCAGATTACGCGCTGGTACGCTGTCGTTTCATACTCAGTTTTGCTGAGCAACGACCCCAACGACAACAACGATTGGCTGTTGAAAAGCTGACAATGTCGTCGGTAAAGCATAAGTATCAAACCAGCATGGAAATCTGCTTTAGTAGTCCTCACTCCGATGATCCTGATCGTTCCTGGACCCAGATCACACAGGCCATTAGTGAAGCAGGTACATTAGCATGCGGTACGGGGGTACATGGAATGAACAAACATTAGCTGTCGGAGAAATCCCTGGAGTTGTTAGAAGCCAAACGGAACATCCCTCCTGGCAGTTCATATAACAAGTATAGAAGAGATTTCCGTTGGAAACTGAAGCGTAGCCTAAAGGCTGATCGTGAGGCTTGTTTATTGGGAAAAGTTAAGGAAATCGGGACGGTTTTTGCTTCAGGAAACACTGGCAAACTGTTTGAGCTTATTCTTGCCACTGGTCCCAGGCCACCGTCTGTCAGTGAAGTTATCAGCGAGACAGATGGCACATTAATCTATAAGAAGTCCAGAAGATTAGAGCGATGGGTGGAACACTTTGAGGATCAATGTAGCTGGCCTCCTGCTTTTACTGCATTGTCGCCACAAACTTGTAAAGTAGTGCCTAGGTGAGATGGCAGCTAATCGAGCTGAGTGGCGTGAATGTTGTTGTTTGCCGAGTTGTCTGTGAAGTGAGTGTATTTAATGACGCGGCGCAGTGGAAGCCGTCAGGAAGCTGTCTTACTGATGACGCGTTACTCTCACTTGTAGCTCAGTTGTTTGTTTGCAAGGTGTGGGCACCTCGATGTCGAATATAGACGTAGTTATTTTCAGTAGTTAGGTCCCTTTTCGCCTCCTTCTTTTTCCTTCTCTCTGCCTACGTAGGGTTCGCTTTTTCTTCATGGTTGTGTGGCAGTTAAGCATTGGTGTGAACCACTGGTGTATTGCTGTCTGTAATGATGCCGGTGATGATGATGATGATGATGTTGGAGATCCTTTGTGAAGCGATTCATTTCAGGATATGTACTTTGTAGAAGCTTCAAACGAGGCATTCATTAACTGGTACATGCTTGTTTTTAACGTAGTATGTGAAGACAGGCTACCAATAGAATGTACCGGTTCACGATTCACCTGAGGTCGCTACCTGACGATCCCAGATGCGAGCAACTGTCAGTAGTTATTTTGTTTGTGGGTGTGCATATATGCGTTTAGTTTACATACTTATAGACTGTTTGGGATAGGGTGGGTGAAGGGGATTCCGCAAACTTTTCGTACGTGATGTCACTGCTGCCCACCTAGTAAATCACTCCAAACGACCGAAAATTCTAGGCCATCGAATCGGTTCACCACCTGTGGTAAATTAGCGATCACCAAGTCTTCTTCCAGTGGACGCTTTTTGCGGTTACGGAAACCACTTTAGCACAGTCGGATGGTCGAATTCAACTTGACGTCGGTTCATATTGATATCAGGTGACTTAGTTACCCTGCGAGGTTAGTCCTGGATCTTGTTTGATCGCCCAATATTGAATGTGGGTTAAATGAAATCTATATATCTGTAATTTTACCGCCTTCAACATCACGATGATTTTCAACTCCGAGCCCTGCCCGTGGGCAAGTTTGTCCCAGACTGGCTTTGGTCTCGATAATCGTCTACGATTTTGTGGAGTGGCACAAGCAGAAAATAATGAAAGAAAAACAGTCGAACAAGAACAGTTGAGTTTCATGAACGAGAAGAGTCGACAAGTTTGCGACTGTAATGTTAGTACAAGAATACTGTGATGGTAATCGCATTCGACATTAACGCAACTCTATTGTGTTATTTGCTAAAAAAAAATGTCAGTGCACGTTAAATTCCACACTGTAGTTTTATAATCATCCAACAATTGCATCGGTTGTGACCCTCATCTTTTGTATTCTTTCGAAATTCTCCAGAACGCCGTGAATATCTGTGTTGCTCTTCTGCCAGTAATTTGTCTGGTGGTCATGTTGTCCTGAGTAATTTACAAGAGACGGAATCACAAAATGTGATAGATCTCATTACTGTTGTCGACGTGTGTTTGTGAAACCCGATTTGCATGTTCTTTTAACACGAACATCCGACAAGGCGTCCTAGAATATTTTTCTTGTTTTTGGTTTCTCTAGTCTATCAAGGTCCTTTGTATTTGTTATGCCCTATTCGTTTCAACTTTAGGAAGTCGAAACTGATCAGTTTGAAGAAATCTTCAAACCAGAGTTGAAGAAGCTCAACTATGATGCCGTCTTCCTTCCGAAGAGTCGTAGACGCACTATGGACATGAAGGATTGCAAAAAAGTGGACGGATGTGCCATATTTTGGCAGGTGGACAAGTAGGTCGCAATACGCTCTCGGTTTTTTCTCTGATCTCTCAGCACCTGTGTTTACCTCGTGTGCTGTGTTTCTTTTGCATTGGTATTTATCAGAGTATTCAACAGGTTTGGGAAGACAGAATTAGAAACCAGTGACAACGTTAACATACTGGTGCGTCCATTCTTACATAGATTTTTCAGTCCTACATGCTTTAGCGGGGCTGACACAAGAAAACGGTTAAAATCGTGAGTATGAATCATTGTTGTCTGTTTGTGTCAGGTCAGTTAGTCGGACAATCTGGATCAGTTAATCGGGTTGTTGAACTTATTCAGTAGCACGCCTGCTTGCCTGCCGGCTACACAGCGTTCTGTTATTTCAACTGTCCTGCCTGGGTTTGAGCAACCTGAGTGTACCCATTATCTTGTAGGTTGTATTGTATACAAGAAAGAGATGTGCGGTATAGAAGTACGCATGGAACATCAGGTTTAACATACAGTTACACTGTGGTGGTAACCTCAGTAGTCTGTGATCTCGTAACTCGGTATTTACATTTCAGGTTTTACACCTATTTGTATTGTTCTTGATACAGTTACCACGTTACACACTGCTGATATTATTGCAGTGGAGGCAGGCCATGTAGGTTGCAAACGTTTCATCACCAGGCGAGGTGACATCATCAGTGCGTAAGTGTTTCAGGTGAAACACTTACGCACTGATGTCACCTCTCCTGGTGATGAAACGTTTGCAACCTAAATGCCAAGCTCGGCGAACATATCAATACCAAAACCATCAACCCGAGCTACAAACAACAACTCCACCATCAGAGGCAGGCCAGTAGGCAACTAGATGGCCCACCGTTTCTTGCTGGATATTTTGACGCTGACCGCGTCAGGTGAAGATGGTCGAGCAGTTACCAATAAACCATGCAGTTTTGTTTCTCTCCCAGTTAACATGCTCGCAAGATCTAAAAACGATGCAATTGCTGGTGTCCTAACTCTCCCCGTCTGAGCCTGAGCAGCAGCCTTACGTTGTTGTGCACTTCGTCACTACGTACCTCTACTACGTTTGAACTAGGGCAGCTTTGGCGTTGAAAAACGTATAGCCAATCCTCTGGTGCAGGTTGTTGCAAGCGAAACTAGGGTCGATCATCGCCAGTCAATCAAGACAGCGATCAGCTGCCCCGTCCAAGTTGCCTGCAAGATGTTAATGGTTAACACAGTTCGTTTGAACACTTCAGACTCGAGAAACTGTATGTAGTAGAAATCATTAATGAATCAGACGGTTAAAACGCAGCATAATTGACCACTAGTTGTAGCCACTGTTGTAAATAATAATGCTTCTCTGCAGAGAGAATACTACTGTTTTTACCTGACACAATTGTGCATCATTTTGGTTTCAGGTTCGAGAAGTTACACGAATTTCACCATGAATTCATGTTCTCTTGCTCAAATATGTGCGAGAATCCCACACCGCTTATGCTGAATCGCGTCATGACCCGGGACAATGTCGCCCTTGGCGTGATTTTCGAGACCAAAGGTCCGACAGGTCAGTTTTCTTACTCGTCAATACATTCCGGTTCCTAGTACGGATGCGCGAACATCGGCACACCTACTCTCTGATTTTCTAATATTTTGATGCCAGTGGGACTGGAAACTACCGTAATGGTTTCTTCGACTGTCTCACTCGTCTATTTTCTTCTGAGTGTTGAATGACAAAGGCTGTGACTGGACTCAACTAGCCACTTGTTTTGTCGAGATCGCTCCCGATTGCTAGTTGCATTGTCTCATCACAATATAGCGCTTGGACGCTTATCTGTGAAAGCAAATAGATACTGTTGTATTCAAGAACAGGTGTATGTACTACGTTGCCTCAGCTTCGTCGGCACAGTTTTGTTCACTTTCCTGTTGTTTTATCGTGCACTTGGGATTAAAGTTGGCAAACGGGCGACAGGGTAAAGGAGTTGTCCTGAAAGCTTGCTGCATCGGTATTACAAAGGATTCTTCGCATAACAAGCTAAGGTATACAATGTCGAGTCAGTACAACTGGAAGATAGCATCGATTGTGAATCCACTGTTGAGTGTTCCCATAACTTTGACGAACATATCAACACGAATCAAAACTGTACTGTGCTTTGTTCATTGCGCATCTTAGCGCCTGTGGGTGCTTTCCCAGTTTTCCCAACCTGGACATGGGCACCGGTGATGGTGTTCATCTTGTAACACTGTTGGGAGTATTCACATTTACTTGCTTTAGTCCTTGTCGTTTCGTCATATTGTTCTGTTATCTCATTTATTATAACTTCCGCGCGCATTGTATCTTACAACTGTCAGTTCACTTTCTTTGCATGTTGTTTGTCGTGTCGTTCTTTGCCTAGTATGTCTTTTGTTTGCTTAGTACGGTAAGACTCATCGTGGACTTCTCGGGTTTGGTCTACCGTTCCTAGCCACATTTGCACCAGTGTTCGTTCTAACTCTAGTTTGAAACGTGACGCATCACTTCTAATCCTAAATATCACGAATGATGGCCCTTTCGTTTACTGTTGTGTAATTCCGGATGGCCTGATTCTTTTTGTTTGTGCCACTAGACGGTCAAAATCCCTTAGTCGGCTGTTGAACACCTCCAAATATATTTTATATTGACTTCATTTTTCAACTATCATTACTTTGGGGAATTTTAGTGATTATTGATCTCCTCAAGTCTCTAAAGATCTTTCAATCCTCTGTTGTTTAGTTGAGAGTAAATTTGTGTTGGCATGGAATGGATAATTTCCAGCCGAGTTGGAAAATTGACACTGTTCTGCGTTTGTAATCTTCCTCTATCCCACATCACGTTATCTTCTGCTTCAGACATTTATATTACCCATTGTTAGATGTTGCTGAGAGTTGGTTGTCGAAAGATTGTCTACTTTTGCGAAATCACCAAATCGTTTATTACAGTCTGGTTGGATTCCCTGTGGTCAATGTCTGTCACATTACTTCCACCCAAATTTTAATTTGAATCGGTTGCTCCTCGCAACGTATTTGTGAGCAGTACTCACGAATAACTGTGGCCGAGCGTTTACAATTCGGTTATGTCCAGTGCGAAATCAGTAGCGCAGTAGTCTACGCGGTTGCCTCAGGAGAGTGCCCCCAAAGTTCCGAATCCCGACCATAACAACGATGATCTCTACCAGGAACGAAACTCGAGTTCTTCTTTCCGGAATCGGATTGACTGAGTGGTATGAAAACGCTACAGCTGCGACCAGTTATGAATGATGCTCAATTCTTACCAACTAACTCCCCTACTACTTACCAGTATTTCTATATCCAGGTCCAGATACCTGTTTGCACGCACCCCTCCTTGCTGTTCTTCCTTACTTATGTTTGCTTACATTTGAACTCGGTTTTGTTATCCCTAGATTGACTGTGAAACTAAATCAATCGTTCGCTAGCTAACTCCGACTGCAACGTTGCGTGCATTTTTCATTGTAAGATGATCTGAGTTTATTGCGCAACTCGTCCCTTATTTGCCGTCGTTATGGACATGACGTGGTCGACAAGCCACACGGCGGCTGTAACATTTTATAGTTTCACATGCTTCAGCCTCGTGCTCGTACTGCTTCTATGCTTGATATCTCTATCAGGACGCCGATGATTTCAGATGCTTATTTATTCTGTCTTCATCATCATTCTGATGTGCTTTCTTTCGTCGGTTATCCTTGACACTGCTACTGGGTTACACATTTGTGAGTGGTCTTGTTGCTAGACTTATATTGCCTTTTTCACCTCTAGATACATGTATTTGTATATCTATAATCTTTCTGCAGGAGCAGAAGGCACTGGTGGGCGTCAGTTTTGTGTGACCACTGGACATATCCACTGGGATCCGGAGCACTCAGATGTGAAAATGATTCAGACCATTTTGTGGACTTCTGAGTTGTGGGCTTATATTGACCAGTTTCTGACCGGATCGAGCAGCACATCCGAGCGCAATTCACCGACCAATTCATCACGAAGCACGCCACTTTCCACTCGAATTCCAGTGCCTGGGCCTTCCTCACCGGCAGCCAGCATGCCTGTCATACTCTGTGGTGATCTGAACTCATTACCAGACTCGGGCGTTGTGGAATTTTTGATGCGTGGCAGTTTGCCCAAAACCCACACGGATTTCTTGAATAACGGTTTTGAGTATATGTTTGAGGATTGGCGTCTGTTAGAGAAGTGGGCTGTGGATGGGGATACCCTACGCCATCGGTTTACCTTTGATCGCGCCTATCGTGATTCTCAAGGCATGCGAACGACCAATTTCACGTGAGTTATATATATATATATATATATATATATATATATGGATTGTTTGCTTTACTGCTTCAATTTGACTGTGAGCGTGAGGTTGAGTTTTCTCGGTCCCTTGTTGGCCTGTGTCAATTGAGCTGGCTTAACCGTCTGTCGTTCACAAAGTTTTCCTCACGTGTTATCAATTTCGACTTGCATCAAACCATTGCCTGCTCATACGTACTTTGTCCGCCCAAACTGCCTCTCTCTGTGGCTCCATATACGGGTGATAACAATTCCGACCACACTGTTCCTTTCATTTCCTGCTTCGCTGTGACACTGATGATGGGGGTTCAGTCGAGCTTAACACAACAGAGTGCAAATTTGGCATTGCGACTTTTAAGGCTGCCTGCAATGTACCAACTATAATAGTTCAAATAGGGGGTAATTTTTTGGTAGGTAACATTCAGAGTAGATGTGGGTGTGATTGTTGAATCTGCAGTCGCTCTAACTGGTTTTGAGTTCTACCTAAGGTTGTAACCTAGCAGTTGGCCACCTCGAAGCTTTGATGTGTTTCACCTTTGGTAAATTTGTATCAATTCAGGCTTAACGATCACTGATGTTACCGCTAGCTATTTTTAGCTCTCCTGCTTTTTAGATTGTTGCATTTAGATGTTATTGAATATCAGATGCTGTCATCTATCATGCCACATGACAACAAATTTTCGGTCGTGCCTAACGAACTTTTTTATGTGACCTCGTTTTTGTTGGCTGATCTTTTTCTATTGCATTCTGACTACTTTTCTATTCTAGCTTGTGGTTATCTACATGTTCGTGATGGCAGCTAGGTTGACCTGTTCACTTTCTGTTTTACATCCATAGCTACGATTTCAAGGGCATGATTGACTACGTGTTGTACTCTCGTCAGCATTTCCGGCTGTTGGGCAGTCTTGATCAGATTCACGAATCGTGGTTCACGGAACGAAAAATTGTTGGCTGTCCACATAGCCACTTCCCTTCGGACCATTTTGCGCTGCTGGTCGAGCTGGAATTGAAACCGACTCCTCAGTTGGGTGTACTACGCTCACGTACCGCTGGGCGGAGCCGTTGTCGCAGCATCGAGAGCACCGGGTTGGTAGATCTCAAGCAGTCATGTTCTCCTAGTTTTGCCTCCGATCCCACTGTCGGTGGTTTAGCGGCGATAGACGGTGGGAAAACAGATATCCCGAATCAGGATAGCAATCTTGGTCATAGCGATGGCAATGTTAATCTCTCCACCGGTTCCGGACTCATTAACAAACAGCGTAAACGCTAATCAGTCCAGGAATATCGAATGTGTTCACGTGATGTGCTTGGCAGATCTCTCTTATGAGTCACGTTCGTTTTATCGTCTGAATGGCGGATTTTGTCTGTTTTTGGTGTCCACATTTCTATCCCGATGGATCTTTTTCTTGCTTACTCACACATTTATTGCTAACTGCTGTGTGTGTGTGCATGCGTGCTTGCCTGCGTTTGCAAGGCGGTCAGCCATTCCAGTTTCTCTCTGCACTGCTGTTCGCTTCCCACTCTCTAGTCTACAAACACACACAGCAACTGCAAGCAATTTTCCGCTTTGCGCGGATGGACGCACACACATACACACTCTCACGCACGACTATCTCTTCCAATCAGCTTGGATGCCCTTACCCAACATTATTTCCTGTCAGGGTCTTTCTTGGCTACAAACAGTGGGCGATCTCACGCAAATTCCCATGTCAATGTTATACTAATTCCTACTATTCATGCCCCGGCTTATCTGGTGATACACACACTCAAATTGTATACACGTATATATACTTGCTACTATGTCTTAACATTGTCTCACTGGTTTACTCATTCCACACACGCACTAATACTACTCTTGTTTTTGTCACTACTTACATCTGTTTTCCCCATTTATCACTAAAGATTTATAATCTATCCTATTTTACTTCTCTTAGGTGTACAAACAATTAATCAAACAATCCCGTTTGTTGTTGTTCCAAATCCTCCGATTCGTTTTTTCTCTACATCTCCCTTCGTTTTTCTGTTTGTATATGTTTGTTTTTTCTCTGGTTTCCCACTTCTGTACATATTTTTTCTGTTATCCAACTTCGATCTGTTTTGTTTAGTTTACTTTCCGCCGGCCGATTCGGTCGAGTCACCCGTTCAGGTTTCTCTCCTCTATTTCAACCCACCTACTCCTTTTCCCAAGCACCTCAATTTTTCCCAATGATGCTTACTCTGAAAACATCTTTTATCCTTTCCATCCTTCTGTTCTTTCGAAGTCGATTTTAATCAACGCCCATCCGTCGTTAAGTAATTGTATTTATCATCTGTTCCCTTGTGCGCTTCTCCAATCACAGGCAGCTTTTAGCGCATTGTTCAGCGAACGGAGTTCCTTCATGTTCCCGTTTGCACGGAGGCAAGCCACTTAACCGTATTTTTTGTTCCGTCCTAGCTGCTCACGTGATATTGTGCCGGTCAAGACCAATTTTCTCACGAAGCGTCTCATTCATCTCTACCGCTCCGTTTTGCTTCCTGATTTATACAATACCCATCTGTTAACTATTCTTGTACACAGTTCTGATGTTCGATTGTCTTCCCCTCCCTTCCGAACTCTGGCGTTTGATCTGCACACCCGAGCTGGTTCGACCACCAACTCCCCTTGGTCCATTCATCTCAACAGCCCTGACGTTTGTGTAGAGATATACTTTCAATAATCGCTCTGGGTCGTAAAGTCCAGATAAACTTTATAAACCACAGATTGTCGTTTTTCCTCTCAAGTTACATCAAAACTGCATCCTCGCATGGCCCATTAGATTGAAGCGATGTATCTTCTTTAGTGCTTTCCATTGGCGGCTTTTATTTTCAGCTGTTTGAAAAATGTACGCAAGGAGTTCATCGAGAGCCACAGCGTGGCTAGCTCGTTTTCGTCATGTCATCTTCAGGCCAAATTTACTGCGATAGCTCTACAAACCGTTATCAAACTAGGTCAAGGTGGTCCCTAATGATGTGGATCTAGGTTTATTGTGGGATTACGGAGTTGGTTGCTTTAGCGCTGCATCACCTATTCCGTCGGTGGCAGACCGTGGTCACTTAGGTGCTTAGACGAAAGACTTACGGATTAGGATTTCTCAACCGGATTCCGCTAACCTCTATGACGTCGATACGCGACATTTCACGTCTCGGATGTGACACGGCCTACATTCAGCACGTGTGTGATGCGGCCTACTGGTGACCGTGGGGGCTGTCATACACCGGTTGCGAAACCCCAATCTGCGCGCAAAAGTTTCGTTCAAGCAATTTGTCATGGCTTATGTCCGCTGGATACAGTGACAATGAATTTAGATCCACACTATTGAGGACCACTCCCTATGTTTACTGGTTTTTATTCGGTCTGATGCTGGCACTCCGATGCCCAGCTCCACAAATTTTTCATATATAATGTTCGAATATCATGCGATAACCATTGAGGTGTCTCACCTGCTTCCATGTGTTTTGCACTGTGGAAAGTATAAACAAGACTGGCTTAGTAGTATTTTGATCATATTCTGACCCTATGACGATGATTGTTGATATCATGGAAGATTATAAAGTGAACAAATAATGATGTGTCGTGAATAAATTAAGACAGTGATCAACATCCTGGCTACGGTAGATTCCTCTATGGGTTGTTCTGGATTGAGGTCGTCGTAACTCAAGATTAACAGTTGGGCACATTGAAGGAGTCAACTCTCTACTACCCTCATTGGAGTAAATATTATTAATGCTTGGCTGAGCTTATAAAGTGTGGTCAAAAGTTACAAAGAGTAGTTCGCACTATACCATTCAATGCAACACATTTACACTTACTTCTGCGTTTCCAGACGTTAGTATGAGTAATCATAGGTCTCCAGATTGGATGTCCGTATCTTCTAACCGTCCCCTTCTAGATAATCGGACTTGTTCTCCGTGCCCACGTTCTCAGTTAACCGTGTTTTACTATTAGTGAACACTGTGAATAATGTGATGTTCAGTGGGTGTCTCGTTAGCCTTCGTAATACGAGACCTAACTAGTGTAAGTCATACATTTTCTTTATGTCGGCTTTCGTGATCGAATTGACTACCATGTACATTCTGAATGACTGCTTGTGCTCGCACGATCAACGTACATACTGTAGGCTACCTTATTAACTGATGGGAAACCGAATGGTTATAGGCCGTCTGCATGCGCATGGCGAATTATTCTTCACTCGGCTTCAACCTCGTTCACCCTATTGTTGTATTGTACACTAAAATCACCTTCATCATAAACACTTGCTTACTTCTGCTGATCGGTTTATTTTGTTCCGTTTTAACAGCTATGGAGATCGTCTCTAGTGTAGCTGTCACTTGGCTCAATGGTAGCTTTCCTGTGGAACTAGGTTGCGTCGTTCGTTTCATCATTACAACTGCTCTGAGCTGTGCTTGGACCATTTCGGCAATTGACGAAAGAAACGGTGTTCCGTTAGGTTCCCTCTAAGATGGATAATATTAGCTAATACTTCGCTAACGTGGACAGATAACGACTGAAACCAAAACTACCTCAACATTTCCTACTATCCACATTTGCTCTGCGGTATAATCTTCAAGTTTTCAGGCCATGACCGCAGCTCATTCCCGCTTTCCTGTGCATCGTACCGTAAATATGTAAATATATGTAGATAAGGCTGCGTGAAGTGGACTGATAAAAACACGGATGGAGTCAATGCTAGGAAACTTTATTACTAACTACACGGCAGCCGAAATCCATCAAGTTGTGTACACTGGAAGATGTTCGAGACGAGCTACGATTCCCGCAGTACGCGGAGGACTTGAGAAGCAATCAATATTCATCTTTTTGTTTAGTATTCAGTGTTCTTTCTGTATGGAGCAGTGTGTAAAACGTTCTTAATACGAATTGTTCCTGTTGGAACGAGCACGAGTTCACTCAGTGGTTATACCTTGGTGGCAAAGAGCTTAAGTAAACGCACACATGACTTAGGGAAGCTTCTTAGAACGGCAATGAGCAGCTGTGAGTATAGTTTTCAAAATCAAGATGAAACCAGCAATTTTAAGTAGTCCATGCGTTTACAAAATGAGAACCGAGGGCTTGGTCTACACACGTTTGAACATTTAAGAAACCAGCCTTGAGGCCGATTAACGTCCATTTGAACCTTGTTCTATTCGTAGAAACCCTGCGCAATATCATTTGTTCCGACTGTTGTTTACTTGAAAAGTCTGGTAACTTCTACTGAACTTTTGTTACTTTTATGGTTGTTTTTGTCTTGTTCCACAAATCATTTACCGGACCGCACATTGTATACTGACCTGTACCAGTTGAGTGAAACTGTGTGGTGGTCAAACATCAATGTGGTCGTGAACTATCAAGACTGACTGTTCCATTTAGTAAAGTGGGTAGGTGTCGTCTGCCAGGCGGGAGTCATCACAATCACGTTGGCAACACTATCCTGGATGGTAACATGCCAGAGTCAATGACACCTACATTCATACCATTTTCAGTTATTCCGTTTAGTCTTGCTTCATAGGTTTTTATTCTCTTTAGTCAGGTTTCATGTTGTGACATATTAACATTTCGTTTACTCTCATCAATCGCAGACGCAAAACATACTGGTTATATACGACGGACAAATAGAGGTGAATAGGGTACGGATACGCATACACTCACACCAAGTATAATGCCATCAAAGTCACGGCTATCTTATGGGTTAATTCAACCACTTTTGTGCACATAGCACCGGCTAGTGGGTTGTGGTCAACACAGCTTCGTTAATGACCGTTGGCTTCGGGCTCTGATTACGCAACAATATTTTAGACAATCTAAGTGGTCAACCTGGTAACCTGCTATCATGGGGTGTTTAGCAATCGAGGATGTGGGGTTTCGAGCATCAAATTCACGGGTTTGAGATTGCTGTGTCATCAATCGTTTCAACCCTTTCGGTACGTATTCTGTCACTCACTGTGATATCTGTCGGTCTTTTCTGCCTGTGTAAACGTCACTGCAACTGCAAGTGAACTGGTAAACAACTTGGTAAGTTCTCAGGCTATATATTCGACTGACGTTCGTTCCCTTCTTACGAATGTTCATGAATCAGTTGCATTTTTGTGATTTCATCTTTGGTCAGAACTGTGGTATAGGTATTCAATTCGAATGTCTAAGAGATCTCATCTTGCTATGTACAGAAAACGCAAGGTTTAACTTCGAAGCACTTCCTTATAAACAAATAGACGGAATGGCTATGAGTACTCCGTTAGGCTCAACATTGGTCCATATCTTCTTGGGAATGGTCGAACGACAAGTGTAGATTGTCTGATCCTACAGCTTTCTTTTGTGTATACCCATTTACCAGTTCCTGTGGGACTAGGTATGTGAGTCGCACGATCTGGCGCTTAATGTGACGTATGCATGTGAATCACCCAGCCTGGATCAATAGTGTAATCACTCAGACAATTACCAATTGTTTGACTTCTGCTATCGCCGCATCAGAGGCGATTTGATCCTTACATACAACATATTACACACACCGAACCACCCGCTCCAAAAACTGTTTGTCCGGCGAGAACCGCGAATTAGCAGGACTCACGATTATTTGCTAGCACTACCGCACTCGCGAGGGAACAGCCGGAGGTACTTCTTTGCAGTCCGCGTGTGTTTCGCCTGGAGTTCTCTACCCCAAGATGTCGCTCACTCACCCAACTTAAATATTTTCAAAACTAATCTAGACTCATTTTTATCTACACAACCAAAAATCGAACCCCCACACAGTGCTTAAATTCTGTATTTAAAAAAACTCACAGACGCATTCTTGTTTTTCATTGTACGCACATCACATACTTCCATCCTGTGGTAATTGTAAAGCTGATTGCTTCTTATACCATTAAAACCTTGAATTACCTTGAACTGTGGCACATCCTGTCGATTCACGTCAACCCTGCCCACTATATTCGTTCGAATTACTGAGTCATATGCAGTCAATCGAAGCCGTGAGATGTCAAACTTTGGCCACAGCTGAGTCTATCGGAATTCAACTGAGTAATCCACCTTGTATTTAAACAGACGCTTTATTCAGGCCTTATGGTTACCATGTCCCATCACTCAAACATTGGTCAATGGAACTGCCACGGTTCCAGTTGAGTCATAATTTTGACGCATTTGCATCAGATCGTTGCCTCCACTTGTATTTATGACATAATCGACCTCAGTAGAACTTGTTACTTTTTTTTGTTCGCTTTACCCTGGCAACACTGTTTCATATAAGAGGTATGTATTTTGCATGATGATAAGCAGTCAGAAGCGAATTTTTTCGTTACAACATGCTTTTGGCAACCGTGTTCAAACATAATACTCCGGTCGTGCTTAATGTGAGGTCAGTGGCGCAATCGTTAACACGGTTACTTTATGGAAGCGTGGTTGAAGTTTCAGTCCCGGCTATGGCGAAGATATGCATTTACAGACGAGCTCTAAAAAGAACGAAACTCGACTCTAGTGCTTCCTTCCGAAAGAGGCTGACTAGACGGTCTATGTGAATGCGAAGGCTGCGATCACATGTGAGTGTTGTTCAACTTGAAACTAACAGCTCCGTATATCAGATGGCCACTGAGGCACCAATCCAGCGCACTGTTCAGTCTTTATCAACAGGGCAGCTACCGTGGTATCGTCCGCGTCCGGATTTTACTGGATTCCTTAACGGACAGGCATGTCTGATAATCGTCGATGCATTCAAGGCGACTCAATCCGATAGATGTAGTAGGACTGATTACCTGAAGCAATTTTAACGAAGAGCCGGTGGTGTTATTGACAGGACAGCATTCAATATGTTTTCTCTTTATCCAGGCACCTACAGTCAAACTAAAAAGCGGAGCAGTTTGTGAACTTTTCAGCCGTTAATTGACGTTGCATTTTTCTCGTTTTGTTAGTATAGCTGGTCGACCACCTGCAGTGGAAAGGTTTAACTGCAATATTTGCATTTCGGAATGCGACTGGAACACTAAGCACGGATGGCGCACTTCGAAAAGGACGAGATTGGGTCTACTTGAGTAGTATCAAACAAATCAACGCAATCGGTATAGGCTGCATTATCTACTATCGCGGAGTTAGTGCTCGTCAATGTAACTCGTTCTATGATTGAAGGGCATTGTCCGACAGAAACTCATCGTACAAATACAACACGCGGCATTGTGGTCACTTCTGTTTTTGATCTTGAATGATCATCAGACAGAAGATACTGTTTGAATGAGTGTAGTCTGACACATTTTACAAGAATATCGGCGTATATAATAGAGTACACCTGCAAGGGTTCTGGTGAAAATGTAGTGGGCACTAACTACGACCTTAGGACACTGGGTTCGGGAGTCTGCTTAGACTTCCAGTCACCTGTTCTAAAATCTTCACTGGTTACACGATTTCTTCAGGCTGAAATAGCAAAACCTACGTTTTAACCAAGATGCTTTATGTGACCTTCTCCGTGAATAAATGTTCCGGCTTGTAACATCTTATCGGCAGATTCTCACTGGAATGGTTAATCCTTGGCTATATGGTTCACTGTTTTCCGTTTGCGGTTAGATTCGCCTGTGGTTGTTGTGACTTCCGGAATCTGGCTGTATTTACCCATAAGTTGTCCTCTCTTCCATGGCCTTTTTGTATGATTGTGGTTGGTATAGATTGTATTATTTAACCTTGACGTGTATCGGTCTGTCTAAGGCACCATCCGAAGTTTTGTCTAGATTGTCGATTTGCATATAATTGCGGTTACCACTCGAGCGTCATGGTGGTAAATTGCTATATCCAGTAGCTACTTTGACTGGTGAGTTTGTCTGACTGGGACATTACCGAACTTAATTCGGACTGATCTTCCCGATCAGGCGTTGGAGGCCACAACAGTCACCACATGGACAAGCAGTGTTGTCGATCGTACATGCGTTAACCTCGACTGTGATTGGCTTAGAGCGATATGTGTTGTTCTCACCCTGGCTGGACGTGTGGTCGAATGCTTGATGCACGCGATGCTGACATTCAGACATAGACTGATCGGAAGCTCAGGCGATCTTCGTTCTTCCTGTCTTCTGAACAGGTTATAAATACATCGGTGGCGACGTAATCAACCCCATGCGTTCATTTAACAAAGTATCTTAGCCTAATACATGGATGTATTTATACAAATGCTTTACACAAAATGATGAGACATTGTTCATCGCTTCAGTTGGGTTCATCAGGATTAACCAATTATCACCCTGCCAATGCCGTCACGTAATTTCGATATGAACCAGAATCAGCAATACTGTTTGACTCATGGTACACACGATTTGGAGCTGGATTGTTCAGCTTGGAAAGATTGCTAATGTGTAAACTGGATGCTGTTGAACATCAGAGGTATGCCAATTTAATTCTGCCTCGGAATGTCACCTATGTAATTTCCGGGAAACAATAAAGTGTCCCACATAAATTTTCAGCTCTCGTTGTTCACTACTTCATACTCGGTATAAGTGTCTGCAATTCAAAAAATAGGAATTAGACGATTTTGTGTCCTATGCTGGCAGACTCAGTTTAGAAACCGTAAGGTTCAACCTGAAGGAACTTACAACGGATCAGTGTAATTGTTTGCTTTCTGTGACTGGGCTACAGTTAACGTCTGATGTTGGAATCCGAGACCGCACTTTGTCGGAGTTTTACAGTTCCTCAGAGTTCATCCTTCAGATAATCATAGAGGAATGCCAGGGCTTACTCTTGAACAAAGTTAACCGACTACAATTCACGCCGATTACAGCGAGATCACTTGTTTCATTCCTAGGTCCTCCTTTTAATTGTTATCTAAATCCTCCGACTGCGTGCTAGAAATGTAGAGCTTGGCATTTTGTGAAAGTTTGTCCGTATAGAGACCGAGTATGCAATCTGTGTGATCGAAGAGGACACAAACAAGCATATTGTTATCATAATAAACAGGCAGGTCCTTAATCGAAAGGATTTTATCTCAAGCACTTGGTGAGTCATAAGGAAATCTTTGATACATCTGGTATTGTCCTTACTACCACAGCTACCATAAATTCTGCGGCTAAACGCTTACTTATGTCCATTGTTGTTAATTGTATTCTATTGGTATTCCAGTTAGACTTCGCTTAGGACATTACAATTATCACACGCTGTTCATGGGGAGCATTAGGATGTTTTAAACTTCAACTTACTGACAACCTAGTCTATAATGCTTCTGGTGTCAAATGGTTATTGCACGAACCGTAAACTCTGTATGCGACTTTCTTGGCCGCAAATGCTATAAACGATTGCTCACGTAATCTGTTCGGTATTCAGTGGACTAAGAAATTGAAACTGCTATAGTCGCATTGGGAAATTCTGTAATTCGACCGCTATGGTCGTTAAGAATGTTTCTTCTGAAGTGAGGAAAAATGCGGTGGCCTCGTACATTCCAACATTACTTCTCAACTCATTGCCAAGCTAAAAGCAGAATATATCAGTTTTTTCTGTCGGTCTTGGATTATGTACTACAGCAAAGGTAAAGTTATGTTCAGAGCAGGACAGAAAAACCGTTTTTCAGCCGAAACGACCAGTACCGTATGCTGCTATTGTGCAGGTCAGAAAAGAACTAGATCGCCTAAAATCAGCAGGTGTCATTAGCCCCATTAACTGTTCAGATTGGGCAGCGCCAATAGTCGTAAAAAAAGTCGAACGGATAGCTCATTGTCTGCGCTGAATTTTCCTTAGGTTCAAATTATGCACCAGAAATCCATCACTATCCTTTTCCGGTGTATGAAGACCTCTTCACAAAACTCAACGGTGGATGCATGTTTTCGAAAACTGACCTCTTTGAAGCTTATCTACAAGTTCAAGTAGACGACGAATTAAAGCAACTGTTAACAATAAATACACAAGTGAGTATATCGCTGTGATCGATCACGGTTTGGGGGTAAAGTGTACTCCAGCGATATCCCAAGAAATTATGGATACAATACCTTCTGGATTGTCATTCGCTGCCGCCTACATGGACGGTATCATAATCGTCAGCCCCAGTGTTAAGGGACATATTGTGGTGGATTGCCAGGTCGGGGGTGCGAGTTTTCGAACGCTCGGCCGAATACCTCAACGTGGGGGGAGGTACGTTCGAAAACCTGCCGCGATCGGATCAAGGACAACGTGCGCGACCGGATGAGTCATCGCTCGACTAGATCGGACCAACGGGCGAGGCAGGGCAGGCGAAATACGACAGACGGCCAGATCGGAGGCGTGGTTTTTCCAACATTCAGAGGAACATCTCGACACGATGTTGGAATACGGTCAAGGCCAGCACTGGGTGGATGGCGGACAGCACGAGCAGCCGGACGAGCCAACGCGCAACGGAATCGGACAAACAGCCGAGGAATGGCAAGCGAAAAACCCTCCGATAGAAGGCACCGGTCACGCACGTAAACCGGTTAGAAGTGCACACGACGTGTGAACGGAAACCGGGGGGTGCTGCGGGTTGGAATTGCGACTTATAAACGAGAGAGCGCGCGTTGCATGTGACTAGCGATTTGGACAATAAAGATTGTGCTTTATTGGACGCCTTCTCGCTACAATATTACTAATCTAAAAGAACTCACGAAGCATATAGAACAGTTGAGCTCTCACATCCGAATGGAAAATTGATCATTTTTCTCTCACACATTTCGGTACTTAGGTTTTATTGTTAACTCTAACGGACGACATCCTGATCCGGAAAAAAGTTATTCGTGAAATGATACCGCCCACTGACGTTACTACTCTTCAGTCACATTTGGGCATGATTAATTACTACAACAGTTTTGTATCTGACACGCACATGCATCGTACTCCGTCGAATAATCTACTTTTATGCAATTCTCAATGGAATTGGATGCCTGAATTTCGAAATGCTTTTGATTCCATACGATCAATTTCATCATCACCATTACTCTTGACAGATTATGACCCATCATTTGACATTATTGCAGCAACAGATGAGTCCAAATATGGAATAGCAGCTGTAATTCTTCACAGGTTTTAGGTGGACCACAAAGAACTTTTGTTCACGCTTTCATGTCACTAACCTCCATAGAACGGAGTTACAGTTAAATTGAGCAGGAAGTATCAGCATTAATTTTCGTTGTACAGAAATTTCAGAAAATGTTTCATGCCAAAAAATTTCCATTCCGGACCGATCATCATCATCATCATCATCATCAAAACAGCCATGAGCCTGTCCAAAAGATACTGTGGCTCGGGCCGCCGCTCACCTCAACAGTGACGTGGAATATCCTAGAAGGAAAGAGTACTACGAAGAACAAAAAAGATTGAAGAAGACTGAATGGAAGAACTGGAAATGGTATGAATACAGGTACGCCATTGACTGCGACACACCGCCATCTCGGATAGCGTCTCTAACCAGCGGTTTGAGTGATCACGAGGACCCCATCCAGGCAGGCGATGCCTGCCCACTTTGCTCAATGGAGCAGTCAAAGTCTTCATATTTCCTGACCACGTTGTTGCTTGACCACCACGC
>QNGE01000256.1:40954-73905 GCA_008508345.1 Paragonimus westermani
TGCTGCTGCTGCTGCTGCTGCTGCTGCTGCTGCTGCTGCTGTTGCTGCTGCTGCTGCTGCTGCTGCATTATTCGGATTGTGTTAAGTTTTACAATTCTGCCCTGGAGTTTTGTTATTCACGTAAATTCAGCACACTGCTGCTTGCTTCTCATGTATGCACATATGTATTGGCGTTATTCATCTTCTGATTTTATTCAATTCCTAAGCTAATACATTCAAGTTTCTCGACCCGTAAGAACAGATTCAGGCTTATCCCAGATTTATAGATTGTCTGTGAGCCCAATAACGTCAGCTGAGATGGCTAAATGGTCGGAACGATCCGAAGATCTCAGACGTTGGAACAGCGAACGGGAAAATCGGTACCGAAGAAACTGTACAAAACACTCCTGAATTGCGAATCGACCAAATGTTCAAGTAAACGAACAGAGAGCAAAAAAATTTACGATGTTATATTAGTGACTCACAAAATGGCAAGTTATCGAAAAATTAACCCACCAGGACATCTGAATTCAGATGATGACGAGACAGATTTTAATCACTGGGTCCAGGAAATTTCAAGAACTGTGAAGCCAGGTACAAGATGATATTTGAACACAGACGTGAACCGTTTTCAGACTATCACTCCAAAATTTATGATATGTAGAAGAGGAATATGCACCTTCTGTAAACGAATTCACCGTTCATCACCAGATCATCCGCATACACCAAACAGGCATACTAAATCAATCGTGGCAAACGGTTGAACCGAGTTAACTTATTTTATATGATGTTGGTTATATTCCAGGCTGACAATAAGAAACCTTATAACCTTTTAAGCTTTTGGCCTTAACTATACTCAGATGTTAAGTAAAGAATTGCGTTGCTCGTGTAGATTAGATTGAAAACCGTCCATTCCTCCTACCGAGATGAAGCTCTCACGGAACGACTGACTACACGATTCTATCTTTACAGTCAAGTGACGATCTCTCGTAGAGTGCAGACACAATTTATTGGTTGTTGAACTATTAAGTTGCACTTCTTACTAAGGTTGTACTGTAAGTAGGTTATTTTCACTATCTATTTCTATCTTAAGCCAGAATGAGTGTTCACTCACCTTTAAATTATCGAGATCTCCCGGCCACGCCTATAGTTCGTCCCATATAAGCCACTTAGCTAACATGCTCAAGTCGCTTGGTGGTCATTCCAGCGCACATTTCGCTCTTCCATCGTGTGTGAGAGTCTGAACAACCAAGAAATACACACACACACACACACACACACACACAGGAGAGACAGTTTGGTGGTTTGTTTGCTGTTATTCTTATACCGTTATTTAAAAACTGCTTGATAATAAACAAGCGTCAAGAAAGCAAACATTTGAAGATTACATTTTATGTACGTTTTCCAGTTGAACCAAACGAGAACGACTAACGTGATGTTAACTGACCTCTCTAAACGAAGAAAGCAAACCCAGGGTTTGGATCAAACTTCATTTTAACTTGAATTAGCAGTATATTTAGAACGAACACTAGTAATCCCCCAATTTGTCAATTTCCACTGGGCAACTGTTCATTTAGTCTGACTGGATAGCATGTCGTTTATCCTGCGTTCACCATTATGATTTTCCATCTAAAAGTTACTGCCCCAGTTCCTGTTCGGATTATTTGCAGTGTTCTTTGTCACGCTGGATGACACTAACGGATGCATATTGCAGTTCGGCCTTCATGTTCTTCAATTAGTGATAAATGTACTTGGTGCTGCCGTTTAGCGGAAATTCATCATTACTGGATTTAATCACTTTCGAATCCCATTATAAACCATGGACCGAAATAAGGCACTTACAAATATTATGCCTGTTATTCCTAAATAGTTCCAAATGAAAAACCAACTGATTATGTCCTAACTTGGCGTCTATCGGCAAAGTTTCATTACCAAATGCCTAAGGCTAGTCGATGTCAATGGGACGATGGACTGAATTCAAGTGACTGGTTCTAACGTTTGAAGACAGTGGTGAAGACATTCGTTTAGTGTTACTCTGAGAACTGCAATAAACGAGTAGATGCAACAAATCTCAATTGTATTTCTTTGTTGAAAATTCAACTGTATAAAATAATAAATAGAATAATACGTGGTGCCAAATGAATATCAGGCTGTCCCTTCGCAGTCAATTGGAAAAGACTATTGAACTGACAAATCACTTCAAGTGTGAATCGGTATAGGTGTTACGGTAAAAGTATTTAAAGTAAATTGACTAACGTCATGCACACAGTAAAATAGAACTTGTTATCGATTTCGAGTAGAAAATTATAACAAGTCAACTGTGTGTGTTGTGATGTAGGCCAGAAGAAAGAGGTGATGGGCGAAGTTGTAGAGTAAGAAGGAAAGCTGTGGGATCGGGTATCACATGAGCTTAAATAAACAAGTTCAGCGACCCGATGACAGTCAAGTACAACAATAAACAGAAATAGCAAAACTTATTTAGAAAACCGGGTGATTTTCTCATTATACCACAGTGTGTAACCACAGGAAGTCAAGTGCCACAGTTCTTCCCAAGTACCTCATGAACCGCAGAGAAAATAGGGTGGAGGTGGTTGACTCACATTCAGATAAGAGTAACATGCGGTTAAAGTGAAAACCTTGAAACTCGACGTCTTAAATCCAAGGAAGAATGACAGTTATTTATTTGTGTATAACGTGCTAGCATTTTGCTGCTCCGATTAGATACACGAGTAATTATCGGGAGTTAACCAGCTCATGATTCGCGCGATCAAACAGACAATCCACAGTGACTAAATCTGTCACTGATTGGATTTTTCAGATTCAGACAACTTGATAGAATTTCGAATAAACCACTTTTCCACAGGAGTGTTATAATCGATTACAACACTCCTGAGGAAGGCCACCCGAGGTGGTTGAAACGTAGAGTATTACAACTTGCTCGTAGCGTTGTGTTATTCCCAATCTGTTTATCAATAACATGTTAAACACGAAGCCCAAACTATTCAACTTCATTCGTACTACATTTGGTGCGGATATCTTAAAACCACTTTTCCTCTAACGAATCACACTTATACCTGCTATAAACCACCAAATTTCCCATGCACTCCACAAAACTCATAGGAAGTTTGCTGACAAGAGGAACCTGTGGTTATTTTCGTGCATGTGAATGTGTGTTGAACGATTTTAGAAAAAGTCATTTCGGAAGGTGTTTTCAGTTTCAGAGGATCATCACTAGAAAGGATATGGGATAGAAACTCAACCACTGTCTAGCAAGCATTCAAGAATCGTTCTATACTATAAAGCAGACAAAGGATGACTGACATTAACATTAGAAGGTCTAGAATAACTTCGTTCTACCTCGAAGAATCTGATGGTCAAGCTGTCTGAATACATGACATGGTGCCTCGAATCTGTGCATCGACTTTGCGTTTGAATTCATCTACCGATGATACAGTTACGACAAACTCTGGTAGATTTTCACTGTACCATATGAAAAGTGTACTGCAGTGTTGGTGTTTTTATTAACAGAGTCGAGCAAGGCTAATGAGAAAAAATGCACGATCTCGCACGCACGCACATTGAAATTGTTTAGATGCCACAGCAGATTCGGACTGACGCTGAGGTGCAGCGAAATTTGCCGGATAATAAATCGTGCAGTCTGTTGTTTCTGACTTCTATTTACAAATTTATATCAGGAAACATCTGTTTTAAACGAATCTGGTAGGTTATTTAAGAGTGGACGCAGCGAATGCCACAAAGGTGTTCTTTGAAAGTCGAACAATTCAATGGGTTTAATTGGTTGGAGGTGGAAGTAGAAAGTTGGGACTTTTGAGGATTTCGTATCTCGATGCGTAAATGCTCAGGATCCTCATCACTGTGCTGGAATAAGGAAACATAGGCACTATCCGAACTAACGCAACAGATGTTGGTCAAGGCGAGTCTTGAAAATTGCTACAGAGTCCGCAGAAACAACATGGTCAGATAGAGCGTTCCAAGACTTGCAAATGCGCAAGAAGAAGAAGCTGTTTGCACTCTAGTCTGCTATCTTGGGCCTCTAGTTTTAGGTGGTGGCCACTCAGTTTCGTGCTATTTCACCTGTTGGGCTTTAACCGGCATGGATGATGAGGAGACTTCAACCTCAGAAATGGTTATTACCAACTCGCCTCTAGGCCGACGGTAATTTAAACAGTTCATGTTCAAAGATTTCAGCCTTTCCTAACACGGCTTAATTTTCAGGTCCCAAACAACTTTAGTGGCCCGAAGTTGCACAGTCTCCAGGAGTAACTTGTCCTTTTGAAGATATGGTGGCCAGGTTACAGCTCTGTTCTCCAGATGCGGTCAAACTAAACTGTTATAAAGAACCTAAAAACAACTAGGGTTGAGCTGGCTGAAAAGACATTTCATTGACGCCAGTGTGCTGCCAGCCTTTGTGCATTTGTTTCAGCGTTCGCAGGGCTCGAGGTAGTGTGCGAAACAGTGGTTCCTAGCTCCTTCTCGATAATATCTATCTGAGGCCGGTATCCGTTGAGGTAATACGTGTTGTTCATAGAGCTGCAAATTTCAACAACTCTATACTTACCACAATTAAGGTCAAGACGATTCACTCGAGACCAGTCGACTTCAGTGTCAAGTTCTTTCTGTAGAGTGAGAGAATCATCGGCAGTATTGACAACTCGCCAAATTTTGACGTCGACAGCAAACAGTAATAACCAGGGGGTGATTAAAAGAGGAATATTGTTAATAAATATCAGGGATAGTAGCGGTCCAAAAATTGAACCTTGGGGTACTTCACTGAGGCTAGGCATGGAGAGTGTGCCGTCAACGCGCACCCTCTACAGAAGGTTAGCAAGATATGCCTCAGGCCACTGAGGAAGATTGCCTTACACATCAGAATAGGGAAGTCCGCCGATTAAAACAACATAGTCCACGCGGTCGAACGTCTTGGCAAAGTCGAGATATAACACGCCTGTTTCATTGTCTTGATCAATTTCTATGGTTCACTGATGGGTGACTATCAGTAAGTTTGTGGTAAACGAACGACACCCAACCATGTTGTACATTGAAGGAAAACTCACGAGGAGTGGGGTGTTTATGAGGCGAGTCGTGTACATACGCCTCTAGAATTTTGAGACGTTTGACAGCAGCACAATCGGTCCGTAACTACTGAGACAATTGTGCCTGCCACCCCTGAAAACGCCTGTGATGCTTGCGAGTTTCTAGACGCTGGGTACTGTTCCCTGGGAGATGGATTGCGTAAACAGTAATTTAAGTGGATCAGCAGGCTGCACGGCCGCTGTACGCAATGCCTTGTGGGGTACAACGTCGATGCCACAAGAGGTGTCCCTAAGGCACCTGCGTTTACCCAGTGCCGCCGTGGAGGAAGCATCCAAGGTACAAGTGCCATCAAAGTCAGTGTCAAGGCGAGCCTGAGGAGTTGATGGCGACTGCGCAAAAACCCTGTCTTAAGACTCAGCGAGGATATCAGTGGCTTCCTTATCAGAGTTAGTAAGGCTTGATGGGCCTAAGTGTTGTGGAATTCCAACATTTGACTTACGAGTTGATGTTGCGAATCGGAAGAAGCTATTCAAGTCAGCGATAAAGCGATCCGTGAGACGTTGATGATAATGGAGACGGCCAAGTGGGATTAGTGATGTAATCCGATTCCTTAAGACAGCGTATGTTTCTTGGTCAACTTCAACTCCTGATAATCGATAGCACATCCAAGCATACCGGTTCTTTAAAATAAGCTTGGGTGTGCTAGAGCGTACTTGACTTGGAGGCTTGTTCCGTTTGGAGCCTGACATTAGTGCAGGTTTCTCAACGACTGCGGAAAGAATGGTAGTAAGCTTCTCACGGCGATCGTCTGCAGAGTGAAGGGGGGTGAAGCTCACCTAGGACTGCATTTCCAGGTAGCCACATGGTTTCTCCACATTCATTTTCCGAAAGTCTCTGCGACTATTAACCGCCTAGCTGACCACGTTTGTGCTGCAAATGAAGCCGAATAAGACGACTGCATGATCATTTAGTCCGAATGGTACGGCGACTTCAAGGTTGTCAATCATCAACTCTTCGTTAGTGAATGAATAATCCAGCCAAGACGGATTACGGCCAATACGCCACCGAGCGAAACAAGAGATGTGTTGTGTTAAGCCTAATGTTCCGACTGTGTGACAGAATGGTGCAGACAGAATTTTCAGTACCTACGTATGAGAATGCCAAAAAGTTTATTTCGGGTAAGTTAAAGCCGCCCAGTCTGAGCATACGGGAAAATCCTCGGCTGAGTACGACCTCCAACCCTGATAATAAGAGTTTGCCTTTTGAATTATCTGAAGATGGAGGATGATAGAGCATCCGTGCTAACAAAAAATCGGAGCCATTTGAGCTAGTCGAAAACCAATCAGTTTCCTGAATCTCAGCAAACGTTGGACTGTTGTAAAGAAAGGTCTGAAGTGAAGTGTGGAAATGGAGAGCCGATCCCCTCCTCTAACTTCGGCGAAAAATAATCTTGTTTTCTGAAGCGAGCTCAGAATCTAGGCAGGAAATTCTGAGCCACGACTCCGTTATGACAACGATCAAGGGTTTTGCGGAAGATTTAAGCTCGCGAAGCTCTGGTAATCCATTTACCATACTAAGCGAAGTTGTGTATGTACACATTACAGAGTTAACGGAAACGGATGAATATTATCCCGAGAATGTGAATGGGTGTTGTTAATTCAAAATGCGAACCTGACGGAGGTCGCCGACTCCACAAAGGCCGGCTGTGATGAACGTTTTGAAGTAATTAGATCCTCGATAGGCACCATCTGGTAACTGGTACGCGTGCGGTGACTGGCTTTTAAAAATTCTATTCCTCTTTAAAACAATCAGCGTGAAAGAAAGTCCGGCTAGCTCACTTGGTGTTATAAGTTTATTAATCTAACCGTGTGATGGTTATTTTCGCTAGGGACAATTATTTTTCTTCAGGTAAGTTGGGGTTGATGGAGGATCTTACGTATCACATTTGAGTTCATCTGATATGCCGACAGCACATAGTGAATTTCCCCAGTTTCTGCAACCGATCCGGGTAACATAGTGTGGTAACCCGCTTTGTAGTTCAACCTTTCACATTTCCAATAAAGGTGAATCGCTTTACGAAACAAAGATGTTTATCTAAAAATGGGAGTGCACTAATGAACTGAACCCAATAGTGTGCCGGTCTGAATGAAACCATCAAAACAGGATGGTGTTTAACCCAATTAGGGAGTTGGCTTCGGTGGCCTTTGATGCACTCTTGGGGGGAAGGCTAGGGTCATTTGAAATAATCGCGTCCAAGCCGAGCTCACGTGTAGCATTGTCCAGATTTTGTCTACCGGGAATTAATCTGTGCAGCTCGGATTACGAACGTATCTCATTTTACATTCAGCCGTACTCAACGAGAACCAGCTTCCTGTGATCCAAAGGTGTAGTATGTTCAAATCACTCCAGTCTTTCATTTTCAACCACAATATCTAATACAAACCAACAGCATAAAACTGTGAACAGCATAAAAAAGGGAATTGACAAGTTTTGGTGCTACAAGCAGAAAAAAAGCAAACGACAGCGGTCTTAGTGTCGTGGTTACAAAGACACTTGACCTAGAAAGACGTGTACTGCAAAAAAATCCCCTACAGTTTATATGAAAACAGAGAACAAAGAACGTGTACAGTCATTTGCATGACTAACGTGTATCTTCACCCGTTGAACTGCACTGTATTGTCGTTCGCCTTGGTGACACTTTCCATATAGTGTATGCACACGGCTCTAATGGTCGCTTCTGGCTCCTTGTCTTCTTGGAATTGAGACCTGATCGGTCTGAAACCCTCATCACCTATGAATTTTGAGATGCTCAAAACAACCCTGGTCCAGTCATGCTACCAGAACCTTACTATACTTGAGGCCGAATTTCCGAAAAATCAAGAACGGTACGTGCATAATTTTTTCCCTTTGGTGTTAGATAAATTTGGTGTTGAAGTTTTATCATTAGGACCTGCCATTTAGTTCCTGAAAGTATGCACTGTACTACTCACAAATGGAGGTGCATATTACATCACATTACCATGAAACCTTGCTGTACTTGATTGGTAGTGCAGTACCAATTTGAAAGGACCTGTTCGCTTTGCCATTTAAGTGGTGATCTTGAAGGCATTCTGTGAACCACAGGTGTAGAGGAATTTCCATATCATAATTACAGAGCTTCCAAGGAAGCGGTAAGTAGTTTGCTCGGTGAAAGACCTCAGAAAAATCTTGTCAACTGAACTACTTTATTCGGGTTTGTCTAATCTTCTTGAGCAACAAGTAGACTGGTAACGTGCGAGACTGCTTTTCGAAATCCTTGTAAACATTCAGACAACACTGAAATTTGAATAAAATGTTTTAGTAACTGCTGATGATTCAAGGTGGTCGTGACCCCTGAGGTAACCGATAATAACTCAGTCGACGTGTTATTAACGAGCTCATTTAGATCACTGCCATTAAAGATGGATGGCACTGCATAAACCTTCTAGACTTTTCTACTTGCAAAATTCAATTATTTGACTTAAGAGTGGCACTTTTGGCGAGTGGTGTAGTTGGTAGTTGTAATCAATGCGTTCCATTGAGAGGAATAGTCCCTTTGTTTCACTTCCACCGTAACCATAGTAACACGGAAACATCTGCGCAGTATACTGGATGATCTCATCTTAATCCTAAAACATTTTTGGGGAAACAGGATACTGTGGAATGTAGCGTCAGTTAACTGTGACACTTGAACTGGTTGAACTAGTGCTAATTATTGAACGAGCTGCAACCAGGGGGCCAGTCCAGTGCCGTAGAAGTAGAAAACCAGAAGACGTGAATATGGTCGGTTTATTTCGGACTACAAACAGCTTCATAGCTAGAAATATTTAAAGCGATTATCCATGGAATGCGAAGTAGTATAGTTCAAGTCGGCCATGGAGGGCTTTCATTGTTGTAGGTTGCCGGACATGTACATTAGGGTATCCAGACCACTGTTCATGAACTGCTGTAGTGCCGCTTTGATTAACAGGTTAGAAAGTGTGTCACGTTATGCTATGTGGAAAGCTATCTCAGAAGTTGCGAATAATAAAATAAAGTAAACTCTTCTTGCAGATATCTGGACTGTGCTCTTGTCAGAAACTTCAGACGGAGTAAAGAACTAACATCTCTCGTCATCCTCTAGTGCTGGGTCTAAATGGCTGTTGGCACCAGGGAACAGTCTATTTCGAGACTGATATATGCTGTACACAAATATGCCAAAACGACCAAAACGCTCAGTTGTACAATCTGGGTTTTTTGGTCATTCTCATCCGTATTTAGTAGGGTAGCTATTTTAGATCCACATAACCTGTTATAGTTTCCCAGACCTGCTACTGTTGGTGATTAAGCTTTTTTCCCGTACGAACCAGGGGCGTAATCTCCAGTGTACACATTCAGACCACGTAATGCTTGCGGGTACTACGATCAATAAATTATTGTAGCAAAAGGTCAACCCACTCAAATATTGGACTGATGTGGGTAGAGAAAAACAATTGTTTTCCATTAACAATACCCAGTTTGCTTATCCTAAGAAATAAAGGGGATGGGCAAACGACATCAAAACAAACCACCTAGAAGGGAATTTTTATCAGTTTGCGCAAAAATAGTCCACTGCGCTCAAAATGATCAACATCTCTTCTTGATTCTGGGTGACAATTGCACAGTACAATGAAATGTTAGCAACAGCTAACCCTCAAAGGTTCCGTTAGTCAATGGATGCATGGCAGATAATTGAACAGTAGATGTGTGCATGTTCACCAAAACCCAAACATTTTGAGTGACTGGGTAATAAATTCAGGTGTTGACCACTAAAGGGGTTGTGAATAAAAGTTTCTGATTAACCTGACATAGACGACAGCAAATTTTGTGTACTCGACTGGTTTTGGTCAGTAACTCAATTTCACTCATTCTAAATGTCTGCGTTTTTGTTTTCTGTAGTTACACTGCTTGAGTCTGACTCGACTAACCAAGTATCCACAATTTGGCACCAAAGTTTCCACCTCTAATGTGGACGTTCTCATGAGCTCATATTGGATTAAATCACCGAGGGTGAAAATAACAGTTCAGCACGGAAATTTGCATAAACCCTAAGATGCAAATACGTCTAAGAAAAGGAGTACTTTTGTAGAGAGGAATTAAAAAACAACAGTCACTTTTACAATAGACGGAGGCAACTAAAATACTTGAAGTTTACTTTATCCGTGGTGTCCATATTCTTATTGGAGTTACTGGTTTTCATAATCAAAACTGTCCACAGTCAAACAGTTTAGTGTAGTTGCTGAATGCAAAGTCAGCTTGCAGTGTTGTGCGGCTATTTCACTCCCAGTACGCGCTTATCCAATACCTTGATCTTTTTCTGTCGTTGTCCTGGCTTAGCTAGAATCAGCACTCCAGCCAATGAAGTAGGCTACCCTCGCGTCAATCAAGTGACCGCCTAACTTATTCTGCCGTAGCTGTTGTTGTTGTGGCTATCGTCTGTGATTATTATCCTGACGTCCATAATAACCAGGGCGGTGAAGATTGAGCTTATGTTGATGCTGGTGCTATTGCTGTTCCTCTTGTCAGTACCATTGATGAAGAGGATTACCAAAATGAAGTGGGTTATATTAAAATCGATGGCTGAGGAATGGGAAGTGATAACGCTGGTGGGAGGAAGATTGCTTTCAAACAGGATGAGATAGATGAAGCCGAGGATGTGGCTATTGTAATTTCTACGAATAAGTTGATATTGCCGTGATCGTGTATTTTAATATTGTTGGTAACAGTGGTGGTACAAAAAGGAAAGCAAAATATGCATTGTTATTAATGACTGACATTATTGCGATCGTTTCGCTTACCGCTGGGTGTTTCTCGGCTGTAAAATGGTCAAAAACATGTACATATGTTCACTTAAAACCGGAAATTTTTTTATCATATGCTTTCGATTTTTGTGATGTTTTGCTCAGCCCTCCTCTCTGCTATCAGAGGGCATCATTCGTGTGTGTAGAACAGTGTGGTAGATCAGGAACTTCATTTAAAAGGCGACTGGAACCAGTACAGATTTTCATATAACAATATGAACATCTCTTGCCATCAGCGTAGGCAATAATCATTTCTTTTCCTAGCTGCTTAATGTTTAACCCATAGTAACCGATTTTTAGTTTGTGATCACGGCTTGTCAGACCGTGGCAATCTTTCGAATATTTGTGAGCATTGTTAACGATGTCCCACTCATCAGGCGAAAAGTCCGCTATTGCACACAACTCGTTTACTTAGATCAATTTGAATTTTTGTCCGTTGTTACTAAAACTGTACATGACCACACAGAATCGTCGACCAAAAGATTGTATTGAGAAATGCTTGTCTAATCATACGTGATGTTCGGCGTAAACATTTCAGCCAATCCAGTGATGGCGTAATGCATGCGAACTGCCTGTGTATAAGTACATCCATTTCATGTAAGACTACTTTGTTTCGAATTGTGGCTAAAATGATGAGAAACGAATGAAAATGGTGGTCTCAGTCATTAACTGATGTACTACCTACAAAAAGATCGGCCAGTAAAAGGTGACCAACAGCCGAAAGGGCTATCAGAAGGCCACAACTCCAACGGAAAAGAGGTACTTGTATTTTCTTTGTCGAGTTATGAAGTGACGCTTCCTTCATCATTAATGGCTGAAGCTACAGATTTCATCATCCAAAATCAAATTGCGCATTCAGTAGGTTCTGTAAAATTGACGGACCTTGACACCAAGCATAAAACAAAAACGCTTCATGTACATTTTCTACAATGAGTTTTTCAGATATGGTGAACACAGAATTCGGAAATAACGTATTTTTCGAGCATATTTCATTGCACATCATCAGACACAAATCGCAGTCTGCGGGTTTATAGGACAATGATCATTAAGAACTGTGAACCAAAACAACAAACTCAATAACTAACTCGTAACACCCTTTTCCGGATTAGCCTGTCTCAGTGAACGAAGCCAAAGAACAGTTGTGCATAAATGTAATTCCGATTGACTTACTTTGTATCATTTATGATTTCGTTCGCATTCGCTGTATCCACCACGAACTCGAAGTAACGAGATCGGAAGAGGTGGGATGAAGGTCTCTGCAGTTCAACTGTGCACTTGTGGTGAGCCACATCAGAGGCTAGCGTGAAAATATAACGACTGTCTTGGAAACAAAAACAAGGACGGTTACACTCAAGCTACGATGAAAGATTGAACCCGTAACGCAAGAAGTGGTTTAACGCAGGAGTAAACAGAACAACAGGAAGAAAAACAAACAACAAAATTTGAACTGAGAGTCAAACAAAACATTCTGTATACAATGCACCAGCAGAGCAGGAAAGAAACGAAAAGACAAAAGGCAACTATGACCTGGGTTTCTGAAAGGAAGGGCGGGTGATTCACCAAGAAGCATTGGTCGAAATGGGCGAAAAATATACAAAACAATACAATATCTTACTTGTGCCCAACTCACCTGTTGTCCTTTATGTGGCTGTGCTGTACGTTGAGGACCTACCAAAACGAGACTAACGGAGCAGTTTCGGTGAGTATAGTTTGCTTGGTTATCGACCACTTCAGTTCACGTCCGTGAAATCGTTTTTCGTTAAACCTCCGCACAATCTTCCGAAGCTTACTGTTCTACATGGTCCGATTCATGGCCGTTTACTCCCACTATCTGAGATCAGTACTACAGTGTGAATGGACGACGTCCTCCTATTGCGGCTTCTGGCCACTAGGATCTCACTTACCTGCCTTTAGTTACCTGTACAACTGCTGCCTCGGAATCCGTTCGTGAGTCATCGTATAGAAGTGTCCTAAACAACAAGGCTGATTGAACATCAGCGTGGTATCAATCCATTCCATTCATGAATGGCCATCAGTAGCAAGTTCGTTCGGATCTCACCGGTTACTTTTAGGAAATTAACCTGTACATTATGCAGTGGATGGAGCAAGCAACAGGATAAAATCAACTCAGTGATGTCTGATACAGTTAGCCAGGTAAGGGAGGCGGAAGCGCCAAGATGCAACTGAAGCGTACTCATTGATAAGAAACACCAAATTGATGTGACACAATAGAACTGTTGTGTGCCGAAAGGGTAATAACAGTCCATGGCGAGAGATATCATTAAAAAATCCGTATAGACCTAATGAAAGAACTAAGATATGGTTGGAAAATCCGTACAAATAAGACAGGAGTTGAAAGAATATACATCGATTAACTCTGATTAAAAGTTTGGGTTAAAGGAGGACAGGGGTAAACCATCAGCTGTTAGATCCTATGAAAAAAATACATCGGTCCAAAAATTATGATTCGAAAAGAATACGGAGATAAAACGAAATCACAGAGTTGTAGTCGTATCCTTACTGACTTAGCGACAGGTAGTCACTTATTGTTCAGCGTCTGTTTTGGTTAGGGTCTAAAGATCACTCTGAAGAGGGTTCTTAAATCCAATGGGTGGCCAGTCTGTAGATGTTATCTTATAATGGCACTGACCACACGACTGACCTCCGAATTCAAAATCCCTTTCGGTATGCGCTCGTTAATGTGTGCGCCGAGATGCCTCCTAGTTCTGCTGACGTATCTGTCTCCACAGACACAGTCAAGCGTGCACACAATACTTGATTGGTTGTAAAGGGGCACCAGGTCTTTTCTACGTGTAGTTGGAACACGCATAGTTTCGTCTACGTAGACCATTCTGGTGGCGCTGTATGTGCGCTTGAGCTCAGCGTCTAAACGGCGTTTTATCAAAGCTGGAAAACGGCCACCTTTGGACAGTAATGAGTGTTACCCTTGTAGGTTGCTTGGTGGAATACTTTTTAATAAACTTTATCGGGCAACCATTTTGTAACAGCCTTGTGCAGCAGATTCAGTTCGTTTTCTAACTCATCCTCTGTCGAACTCTGTGCATAAAGTCTTAACGGGACCACGTTTGTGTGTAATTGGTGCGAAGCTCTTGAAGTGCGGATATTGTCCTGTTCGCATGAACTTACGATATACGCGCCTGGCAAGTGACCTATCCTCGCGTCTTTTCAGCAAAAATCGTCTGAAAATCACATGCCTCCATTTTTTTTCAAGTTCAATGGTGAAATTTGGCTTACTATGCAGACTGTTTAACGGCTGATGAAACGGTGTTGATTGCCGACAGACTTCGAATGTAGCGAAAATATCGTTCGCATATTGCTTATAAACCGTGTTGCTAATCTCAGTGGAAACCAAATACTCAAAATGATTAATAAATAAGTTTCCTAGTACAGATCTTTGCCTTGCTGACTGCACCCACCTCATCACATAATGTATATGCCAATTTCGCGAAAGTAACTAATGAGATGTGAACGAAATGTCGTTCAGCAAGGCATCTGTTGGCTTACTTTTAACCTTCTTCAAATTTATCGGTGAAAAGCAATATTTCAAATCCTGTCCATGTGTGTTCATCGAAGAATTCCAGTGTTCCGGACCATCTTCGACCACCAAATACTTGAAGTGTGTCCCAGACATTGCAGATGAAAGCGGTTCTGATACCGCACAGTCCGATGATACAATGCTCAAGTTTCAATGCCACATAACAGAGTAGACAGAACCATTGCACGATAGGCAGAGAGCTTTGTTTTCATATTCAGGATGCGGTTCTTCCAGACACACCCTTCAAGCTGTCCGCTCACCTTCTCCACAAGAGCTCACAGCTCGTGGTGTACGGACATATCTGTCTACTGATGACTATCTATGTAGCAGAGTTCTGTACAGCTGGACACAGTGTCTCGATTGGTGCGGATTCCAGGTGCAGACAACAACTCTGCCAGGCGGAGACCGATAAAAAGAAAATGTCTCATTTGTGTTGGTATCCAAGCCGCATATGTTTGGAGCGGTCAGGAAAACCATGGTCAGTTGTTTTAGTTCCTCTGTGCTATGTGCAAATAGCGCGCTATCATGTGCAAACATCCACATTTTCGAGTAACGTGGCCGACTTGGGTTGCCGAAACACCGATTGCTCATCAGACATCCTTCCGGACCTTATCCAACTCATTTACCGCCATCACAATTCCGAACAGTAAATGTCATCATTGGGTTCAAGTACAAACTAAACAGGGCAGGGGATAAGCTGTAGTCCTACTTCACGTCGGTGACAGTGTCAAAAGCATCAGAGGTCGATTCACACGATTGTACCTTCGTCTTCATTCCCACATACGACTTGACCTGTACATTCAAGCTTGTCAAGCACTGTCCATTGTGCCTCAAGGCTCACGAAATCAAACGTTTTGATGAAATTCAGAAAGCGGCCGTTTGAATCCATGGCACTTTTCTTGACTTAGTGAACACTGTATCAGTTGTACAGCGATTTGCACGGAGCCCTCACTCTACCTTAGGAACACGAATGACCAGTGCTTGGGTGTTGGGCCAGTTAAACTTTTGTAATAGAATATTTCTGTTTGAAAATCATTGACAAAGCGACTCATAACTGTGGCTGTCGTATTCCCGTGACTATTTCAGCCAACTCCTTTCGAGGTAGTGCCATGCTCCAGTTTCGTCCTTATTACAGCTCGTCAATAGCGCACATCAGTGCGGCGGCCGGGAATGGAACTCCGGCCACGCCCTCATCACTCAACCGTGCCTAATGTTAGATCACTGTGCAATGGCCGGCACGGCTGCCTCATCAGGGCGTGGCCGGATTTCAAATCGCGACAGTGGCAAGAATATGTGATACTGACAAGCTGTAACAGAGACGAAATTTGAGGGTAGCGCTTTTTATCGAAAGGGGCTGGCCTATAGAAACACGAAATCTGCAGCCGCGTTTGTGTAATGCTCGATATGCATTAACTAAAACCCTCTACTACATTCTAGTAACTATGATTATAGGGTCGTGTTACACTCTGTGACCAATACTACGTAGTCATTTATACAGTATCCGAACCTATTAACGTAGCCAATCTTTACCTGCTTTCATCTGTTCGTCCTGAGAGAGCCGGACCCTGGACCGATGTATTTCTCCGGAACAGCGTTAACTAATAGGGATACGCGCGTGCATACGCACACATAAGCAGTGGTTACCAGAGCGACCCGATACGGACTGACATCCCACTGTGTCTTCGGAGTGGGATTTTTGTTGTGTCAAATCAGAAGTGGACGGAGATGAAAAGTGATTGCCCCATGGTCGCTTAATTCTTGCATGTAAATGGTTGTATTTGACGACTGACTGCTCGAACGTGCTATCTCGCTTTTGAAATATTCGGGATTCTGTGGATATGGTTTTGAAGTAGGTTTGACTTAAATATCTTGGGTCACTTAGATAAATTTCGTAATGCAGAGTAGCAGAGTGAAACAAAATTTGCCATCGGCAATTAGACCCGTTCTGCTCTACGGCCATACTAATTGCACGCTACATCTCCATTTGATGTATAAAAAGCTAGGTTTCCTAAAGGGTTTCTGTGATCAGAGTGTACATGATTGTTTCAAAGTAAGGCGACAGGGGTCTGTGATCCGTGAGACTGTTTATACGGTGACCGGTGAGTTGCTATTGTACTTTCTAATAGTGATCAGTCAACACAATTGGCAAACGAATTTTTCTCACTCATTGAGGGCAGTGAATACCAATTGGTTTTTTCTGATATATTCGAGGACTGTCAAATATGTCCCCGTTTAAATTTGAAGAACACAACGATCTTCATGTAAAATATATCCTTCATCGTCATGTTGTTCGCTGTTTTCAGTTACGTACGCTAAATGATGTTCAAACACTTAGGCGTCTGGGGGCCTACAGGGAAAATTTTCAAGGTGATCAATCAATATTCGGTCATGTGATAATGATAATAGATACAGATGTAGAGATGTGAAGTGCAAACAAAGAATTAGGATAAAGAAATAAGAACAGGTAGAACATTCAGTTCTTGTAATGTACTAGCAAGCAAGTGGTAGGTTCACTACCATCGGTGTCTGGGCGCATTACGGTGGTATCATACGATTTATAGCAAGCGCTTCAGAAAAAGTTAGAACTTGTTAGTTGATTATCTGACAGATAACACGAAATGTTTTAACGAGATCTACTCTATGATCAAATTCTTGTCGATGTTTTATAAGTGCACTCTTTGTAGTTTCAATTTTGGCACCCAAGCCATTTTGAAAGGTGCTGCGAGATCCAAGTTTGCAGTGGCTTCACTATGTGACCAACATACTACAAACCGCAGGTTTTCCGGTGGAGTACAGTGAGCTTTGCTGACATAAATGCGATTTATTGATGTTTTCATACTTTGTTCTATGAAGAATGCTATATCGCCCCCTCTGAACAGTAGGGACAGAGACAAAGTTTTCTGCGGTACTGTTGTAAGAGTCTGTCCGTATTCGAATGGCTTAGAATTCCTGTAGGTAAAACGAATTAGATATCCATTTTGGATGAGAATCTGTTGAATAAAATCAAGCTCCTTAGGGATGTACCTATCCGAAGAAATTTCACGATTCCAGTGGTATGGAGTTCGCATTAGTCCGTGTTTGTATGCTAATGGCACAAAACTTTTAAAGTGAAGTAATTGACCAGTGAATTTGTTATTTCGAAAAATGCTTCCGGAAGGATATTCATCTTCACTTCTGATCAGTATAATTGAGTATCAATGGCAGAATTGCAAAGAGCACAGTTATAAGACGTTTGCAGGAATCTGCCCAGTGGGAGGCAAACACTTTACCCAAACTGCACTCAGCTACATGCAAGAGGCATTCAACAACATTGGTCAATGGGCACAAAGGACTAATCTATTTCACTATTGGAAAAAATGGTTATTAGTAGGTTTGCGTGATTGAGCTGAAGAGGAAACACTGACGTTAAGGCGCATGTAATTTCATTTATGTTGAAGGATGCATAAAACAGATGAAACTTGAACAAATCTCACATACTTTCGAAGTGACAGGCTGACTAGTACGCTTTCGTGAACGTTTAATCTCAAACTAAACATTACTGACACTTGATTGTAGCTTTCACCTTGCGAGAGAACTTCCAGTCAGTCACTTCCAAAAGGTACATCCAAGATATCGTTTACAGCTGACCTACCACATCTGGTAAAGCCATCATTTCACGGTTCCATTAGTTGACGAGGATATTCTTTTCCAGCACCAAAATTTAGCCCCAACGAACAACTCGCGTGGTGCCTTTGATCAATTCTACGGACATTTTTCTGACTTTGATCTGTTTGGACATTTTAATTGAGACCAGATGAGGCATAAACTAATGAATGCATCATAATTATTCCCGTCACAGACTAATTTGACCGACCAGTTGAGCTTCAGTTAATCAAACTGACGTACGGTAGTGGTGCAGTATAACCAAGTCTAGACTAGAGTTTCCGCAAACACAAGGTGCGGTAACCTGGTGTGTAACAAACGAGGAGGTGAGTATAGAACACACAAATACGGAACCAATCCATTCGAAGGGTCTTCTGTTTACGTGTACCAGTTGAAAAAGAAAGAACTATTTTCTACCTAACCACCATGTTGCCTCATTATTATCATTACTAAGCTACCTATTTAGGCATGCCTGAGACGATGCGCTGATCGAAGATTTCTAATTCCTTTACCTGGTGAAGTGATGAGCCTGCTTTTGAGGTGCACGTAGACTGCCACCTGCACAAACTGGTGAGCAGAGCTAACGCTCACACTGATCTAGGGTGGATGCAGGTAGGTAGCATAGCGGTACCGCTTTCCGGCTTTTACATCAAAGTGCCTGCGTGGACGGCACTGTTGTAAACTGAGAAAACTTCTCACTACTGTGATACGTATTACTATTAGTTGATCAAGCGAGAAAATGTACACTCGTTGACGTACGTTAGCAAAGGAATGTTTCGGCAATTGCGTGCTTTCTAGATTTGTCGTAAAACGCTGTCACCTAGAAAAATTGTATGCCAGTTTTCAAAAACAGCATAGCAAGCCATAGTTCGATGAAATGTCATCCGCCTATCAGCACTCAGCTGACCGTTATTCAGTGGTTACAACTGCTCACATTCAAAAATTGCAAACTTCAGATGTGTGAATGAAAGCAGGCCAATTGAACTATAGCGTGTCTCCACTACATATAGTGTTGTAGAAGTAACAAGAGAAGTTTGATCCTCAACAACACACGTGGATAGTGTGCATGAATAAATGTATACAGACAAAATTCGTAGCATGATGTACATCTCCACTACTCCCCCAACGTAAAAAACTGCGAACGGAGCTGTCAACTAGTCTGGACTGTGGATCATGCGAAGTTTACAAAATCTCCTAAACATATCAATATTAAGCCAATCTACGTGTGTGCGTATTACACCGCAAGCTCTTTTCACATTCGACCAATCATAGTGAGTTGCACCGCAACACCAAGGTTTCAATACATGTAAGGTGATTGATAGTTTAAAAGTACTAAGACTAATTTAGGAAATTTACTGCATTTTTTATGTTACCTGCGGATTTATTCGTGTGACTAAAAGTCTTGAGCTCTGGATCCAGCTTGATGCTATCTGCTAAAGACACTAGCACTTTCTCCCTACTTCCTCCTCGTTACAGGTTTTCAAAATGTCACATAGTATGTGCAGCGCATCAACTGTTGCTTCATTTTTCTTGTTCCACTCACAGATAACCATAATCAGGGATAGTTATCGACAACCATTCTTGCCTTTGTACAGGATTGCAAACAAAGATTCTTCAACGAAGGCATGACAATGAAGGCTACCTGACCGGTAAGGTGACGGATAGCGTGGGTGATTGACATTTGGATATCGAGTGTTGGAATGCATCGTGCCTAATAGACCTGATGCACGTATATTGAATATGAAAGAGCGATGCTTGATACCCAATACCGTTTTGTGTTAAACATTGCTCTGTTCCTCTGTAGCTTCCTCTCCCATTATCCTGTTATCAGTCCGCTCTCTTCTCATCCAATAAATGCATCAAGGATTATGTCACCCACATTACTGAACACTAGTTTAGTTTCACAGAGAGTAATCAGTCGAAGAATGAGAACGTGAATGATCACCCCAACATTTTATGTGTACGTACAAGAACAGAGGACACAGTGTTCAAACCTCATTTAAAACGGCGACGCTAAGCCACATCCATAGATCGATTTCTCTTGTAATCTGGTACCCTTGGCGTTGCCCACATGCTAACATTGTCATGAGGTGAGGGTTGCTTCCACAGTCCTCACATCCATTGGCTTCATCGAGCTACATAGATGTTGGCATAATGATTTAGGTAGCGTGGTTTGGGGTTCATTTGTGCAACGGGTCTTTTGCCGTTTTCACTGCAAATGACAATGTTTCTTATGGCAATATTTGGATGAGACAAAAGAATGTGCAACCAGACTGCAAGTAGATTTAATCTCAGGGACAAGTTCGATTCTAATCGTCTTCTGATCTCTAACCTGGTCTATGTTTGGCCGTTACTGAAGCACCCTCGATTTCTTGCTTTCCTTGTGTTCACCGGAAGACTTTTCGTGTATAGCTCGCCATCTGTGATTTGCCTCGAAATGAGCAGTTGTGAAATATAACTGTGGGATCCATCGGGAATTCAATGAGGTTACGAAAATCTCCTCTCGGGATATGACATCTGGAGAGTGGGTTGCACAAATAAACATTACTGGTACAGCGTAATGAACTGAAGGATCTCTTGCATTCATGACTTTAAGTTCACATATCACTTTAAAGGCCACGCGACATTCGGCAACTTGATGACAAGTCACGGTTACTACTCACCAGCCCTTGACCATGTCAGTCGTTTAGGCGGCAAGACCACTCCAAAGGCTGTCGTAAACTGCACTGTATTAAGCTTTTGTTCAAGTAATCTGCGTAAAAAAAAATCATCATAACAGGGCTATTTTTGTCTTATACTCAATGCGAATCGGCTGTCGTGGGTATCATATGACAGTCGCACTCCCAACTGGGTTTGTAATCACTGGGACTAGAAAACGTTTGTAGGCCGGACGCAATCAACGCATGAAGCCTGTGGTCATTCACACTGACAGGACTTTAAGCAATGTGTACGAGAGTTGATGAACATATACATCGATCAATGGAACACATTCAGTTCTGTCATTCCAACTAAGAAAATCACGTGACAGCAGTGAAGACTTAGGACGCATTATCAATCGCTCTACAATGCAAATTGCTAAACACAATATGTATGTGAATAAGCTGACCTGATCTTAACCAAACGGTCTGCTGGTCATCGGCTGGTCACGGTCATGATAGCAGCCAGCATGAGTCTTGTTTGATTGTGTGACCGACTCAGCAGGAAGTGTATTTATCACATCATCTTAAGGTCATCCAATCTTAGAGGTTCAGTCAACCAAAATTCAAAACACAGAGCCAGTGAGCAGATAGACAGAGGAGGGTGCGGCAAACCTAAGGTCAACTACCAACCGTTTTAAGTTAGGTCCAGTCAGTCAGAACAAAGGAAATCCGTTATAAGTCAATAGGCTGCATGTAAATTTTAGCTGCTAAAACTCTTGGCTAGAACTGTTCTCGGTCCAAAGCGTCGGATCTGAGATACTGTGTTAGTATTTCGTGCGCATGACATAGCTGATCCTTGTTTCCAAGACGTATACGCGAGACATACATATGCAGTATTTAGCTTGTAGGATATAGTGAACAAGGCTAAAAATAAGAAACGAGAAATAAATAAATAATGAAGGTCTACTCTGTTCACGATCCACTGGTTGACGTACAATAGTGCCTCGATCAAGCATTTTGAAAGTGCCTGTGCGCTACGGAGTCGTTCGGATTATATTTCCGTATCTTATTGAGAACGGTGAACACGAGTTCTTGTTGAGTCCACAAGTGCTTGTTGATAAGTTTATAAGTGGTATAGTGAGTAACCATGAGACGTGATCACTTCAGAGTATTGCAAGGTTTCACCAATTTCACAATGCTTTTTGGGTCTCCAACTGGACGCAGTGTTCAACTGTTTGATTTTTGTTGTTTGTCTAAATTTGCTGGCAAAGAATTTCATAAACTTCGCCTCACTCTTATTGCGCCTATCACGCTTCAGCTGAAATTTGGATACAGACGACATCAGATTTAGTCTTTAGGGATTTGCTCACAGTCAAGTGGAGCATCTGACTATAGGCGGTCCATTAGGCTCAAGGGCTGTTGATATGGTTTTAATCCGAGTATCAGGTAATTGTGCTAGAACCAGCAAGTGGTGTGTTAATCATATTTTGATTTTTTCGAGTCTCGACCATTTCAGTTCATTTTTTTTAAAAACATTTTTCGTTCTGTTCACACGAAACTGTGCTTCACACGTAACAGTGAACTGGGTGGTAATTTAGCGTTTATCTATATACTCACCATTGGTCGTGAGGATTGAATACTGTAGTCATCCGTTCGTCGTAAAACAACATGGAAACAATAACTTCAGTTCTGCAAGTTTAGCCCGATAGTATACAGGCTTAGTTTGGTCAAGACCCCGTTTCATGGAGGCAGAGTTGTTTGTCTCCCTGACAGGCTTGGGAGGTTCTAGGGGAAACGTTACCAGTGAAATTATCCGATTTTCCCGACCACGAAGACAAACAAAGTTCCAATTCAAACTGCTTAAAAGAGGGAATGATACCTTTTTGTTATTCGAAGGGTACCAAATGATGAACTCTCTGAAGGACAAATTAAATTTTGTTCTGAACACTGAATGGGTAACTGCATAGTTATACTTTTGTTAAAACACGGTAGAACTAACTTTCCGTGGTCTCGAAAACGGTTCATCTCACATTGTTATGGCTCATTTCACGTACTAGCTACCGTGCAGTTGCAGCGATCTTTACTAGACAACAATTCGACAGCTCTCTCACTCAAAAACAAAGTATGGACTGAAATGACCAAAACAACTGACAACACAACATTCTCAAACCGGTGAACGAGGTATTCGGTCGCTGGTCATCTCCTGACAACGAGTCAACGCGCCTAACCAGTTGACTCACTCGAAATATTGTTGATCAGTCAGAATCCGAAGGTGTTGACACTTAACGAAGCTATGTTTAGTTGAACTCATCAGCCATCCTGGCATGCACAAAAGTGGCTGAACCAACCTCTTGGGTTGCCCTAGTCTTGATTACCTAATACGATCCCAGTATCTGTTTATACAGTCTGTTAGTCTTGCGTCCGGGAATGTTGGAAGTGGATGAAGTGTTAAATAACTGCAAAATATAACCCCCTTCTGCTTTGATTGCGGTAAATGGTTCTGTGATCTTATGGGTAAACCTGACCAAACTTTCGCATTCGGTATCCTGCAGAGCTAGAATGTGATTAAACTTCTGCAAGCTCCAGTAGATCCAAGTGCAATCATTCATTTACACGTACCCGCTCGAGTTAAACACAAACCCCAAATTCCTATTCTTGAGCTGATTGAGAAACTTATTCAGCCGTTCACTTTACTCCAGTCAGCTGGGTTATTTGTTCTTTATTTTTTGAAGATACGGGTACGCAAAAGGTGAAGATTCACCTACAGATGTGCACATTTATTAAGGCCGACGAAATACCCGTTTAGTGTTCCAGTTTCCAGTAAGTTCAGTTCTGTAGGAGATTCATCTCTTTCCTACTCTCGCTCTCGGTGGTTCCTCGATTGGTTTACCGAGCGTTCAGCGGTTTAAATGAAAAGGCATGTAGAAATTAAACGACCAATGGTGTGGAGATTTAGATTTAATAGACAGAACTCGATTACTAAAAGTAAAGTGTGAATATGGCATGGATTATCAGGTTACCACACTGCTAGCTGATACCTGGACCAACTTGAGGGTTGATCACGGTTTGTGTTTGTGAGAGTGTAAGGAACTGGACAAAGTAGAGAGGTGATGAACAGTCAACGCGAAGAACGTATATGTGCATGCTTTATATACGTTGTTAGTTAAGTTAAATGTTAACATGGTTTACAGTGATCGGCTCACACGGATCACTAGTGTATGAAACGTCCACTGTCCTTCCATACACCTGGTGTACTGTGACTCATATAAATAGGGACTGAATATCTCTTCACCTACAAAGGATACCAGGAATTGTATTCCCGGTTTGATATCGTCGGCTTCGTTCATGCAATGTCAAATGGGTCATTCATCTAACCAACAGGTACCACCCAGTCATAGATATGGTTCTCATTAACTCGCGTACTCAGCACAATTCCATGGAGTTCAGCATGCCTGATAAGCGTGATCGAGTGAAATGTGAAACAGGTGAGTTGTAAATTACACTTGTTACTTTTTGGAACGCTCTACCAAAATATTGCATGAAATTCCCCACATTGTAACATGACACTGATTCAGTTATTGCATGGGTTACCGTTCGGATGACCACAAAACTGCACTTTCATGCTGACAGGGTCAATGAGTGAAAATGCAAGAAATTACTTCGAAAACGTTTATTCACAAGATAATGTGAACAGAAATATCATGTAGCCCAGTGTGATAATACCCGACCTCATTCCCATAGAACGCCTTTTGGATCAAAATGATTAATTTTTAAGACCAGTAATAATGGGTTGTGTTGTGTTCGAGGTTAACTCTTTTGAAGTCATGGTAACGGTGCCTCCCGGAGCATGTATTGGACAGCAATTGTAATCAGCTACACCAAAGTTGGGCTAACCAGATTTTATGCAAGACAACGAAACTGAGGTGTCCTTGGTAAATTTATACTGATTTCCAGTCACTTTTGTCAAACAGAACATGACGAGCAGTGCTGTGATGTCCGTGTACGTGTAGACAGTGTAGACAGAAAGGGAGTAAGAATTGTGACTGCTTCGATCAGGATGTCAGGAGGAATGGCGTGCTACCTAATGTCGCATCAATCACACATCGTTCATCCTTCTCAATGTATGAAATACTACTCTTTTGCGCACTTCATTGGAGGTATCTCTGTCTGGACACTGGTTTAGAGCGAGGGAAATGACCGGAAATCGAATGGGGAAACTAAAGTTACTTCCACCCACTGGCATAGTAAGGTCAATTCCATTATGTAAATCTTGCCTTCAACAACTTAAATTATGGTGTCCATTAGCTGGGTGCTCAATAAAAAGACCGAAAAAACAGTACTGAATCAGTTAAGAAAAAACATTATATTGGTGTCCACCCATCAATTCAGATGTGTCCACTCCAAAAAAGAACTATTGTCTGTTCAGCACGATAGTCGTTCAGCATATTGTGGCGTCAGGTAGTCCACAACCAGTAAATGACGTGTGGCACTTTTGTGCAGTATGGTTTTGTATGAGCCTCATATGACTGGAAACCGTCTGGCTATGAGTTTCACTAGCTGAAAGCATTTGGTTACAGCTGTCAAAAGCTAGATAACAAGACTTATCCGTTCTTTGATTTTGTCTGATTCTCGGTGAGTCGCATATTTGTACCGCACTTAGTGTTCAACATCCAAGCGCTCTTGTACACTGTATTGCGAACATTCGCATGTGGTTAACGGATTTTATCATCCGACACATTAATGATATAATCTACAGTTTATCTGTCACTGTTGTTCTCACTGCCGTGCTCATGTTCACTGTACACATTGGCCGCCCACTATGAAACTAGTGAAGGTAAGCGGTTTGACCCGACTCGAATGATCAGTGTCAACTAGCGCACGTAAATAGGGTCTTTTAGCAGACGTGATGTACTAATCGAATGATGTTTTCACAATTATTTTTAATGCATACCCCTCAATCGACACTGTATGGTCGGTCGTATCCCTGTTTGGACTCATCGGATGAAGATAGCTTGAATGAGGGAGTGAACCGACAATCTTTCACGTTATCAGATAAATCTCTTATCCCCCCGGCCAGCAGTTTTGCGAGTATCGTTTATGAGGGAGGAATTTGCATTCAACTGAACCATAACTTAACTTATAGCCTGCCTCCACCCTGTTTGTACGGACGGACGCATTCCTTCTCAGATTTAAATTTTTTTACTGGAAATGGCTGCGAGAACTCGAAGTTGAGTTGATAATAATTTCTGGTGGTCATCCTGAGACTGATACTTCAGGGCTCATCGTCATCATCACCGCAAGCAATGTTCATAGAAATGGTAGTCAACAGGAGAAGAGCTTCCGTTCATAACGTGAAATTTTATTGGTCCAATCTCCGATTCACACCATCTGTACTTAACGGGTCCAAAAATGGACGCGGGCGGTCCTGGAGCATCCGTCTGAGGGTGGACGTCAGGAATAATTGAGAACTCATTTTTGAGCACTTTGTGTCTGCAACCAGTTAAACCTGATAATTCGAGATGGACTGTGCTCATCCGCGCAAGTGATATGAAAGCAATTTAGAGTTTAATTTCAGACTGTTGTTTTCCTCACACCTGTTTTTCTAGTTGTGATACTCGGAGACGAGTAGTACAAGGGCTGTCCGAAAAATTCGACTTCTTAGTATTTTCGAATTATGACCACTTGAATTTCACTAGAAGTAAGACATGACAGGTGTGGCATAGTGTGATACTCAGAGTTAGGGACTTCGAATAGCCCTAGGAATCGTACTTGAATTGAAACCTCCCGCGCAAGTAATAAGGAGAAGACCTGGTACTGGTAGCAGTAATCAATTATTATTCATGAATTGAGACGGTATTAGAGAAATCGCAGCCTGTCATTGGCTGATCTCATTAGCACATGCAACATCATAAACTGTATGTTAATTGGTGGAATACGGAACAGATGCATTGGCAAATAACGAATGGCATAACACTTAGACCGTTCGTCCAATCCTGATGTTGTATCTTTAACGCGATATTTGGATCGGCCGTTTGTCAGATCTTCTGTTGTGTCGGGGTTTGGATAATCGGTGAATCGAGATTTCCACCACAACCTTCCCCTTTTCTAGAAGCCTCCGCATTTATATTTGCCAATCGTTCTGATTTCCTCGGGGCTTCAAACTCTTGCAGTACAGGGTGTTCTGCTTCCTCCATGGCCACTTTTTCAGTGCTTCGAGACTGGATTTGGTCAGCGTGTCTCCGATGAATGGTGGCATCGTGCAGGTCAGTAATTTCTACCATTGTGCTGCCTAGCTAGCGAGTGATCAATCCTTTGGCAAGTCGCAAATCGTTTCCAAGAAAATATATCACATCTGTTGAATCTACACACTGAAGTAATGCTCTTAGTCGCCTTGATTTAAATAGCACCACTGGGGTCTCCTTCGATGTGCAATGGGCTGCAATGGGCTGAAGCAGAAAGTTACCAAGAAACACATCCAGTTCAGCAAATGTTTTAGGATTAGGGGAACTCACGGCACTTTTGAGCGTTTTCACCAGATTTTCTGCGGCCCCGTTTGAACATGAATGCCGAGGCGCCGTTCGCAAGTGACGATACCCGATGCTGTCAAGCCACTGTTTCATTTCAGCGGAACAAAATTATGACCCGTTGTCTGTCACCAGGACCTGCGGAATACCTTCACGACTGAAACATTTATGAAATGCTTGCATGGTGAATGCCGTGGAAGGTGAGGTTGTAATAAATACTTCTGGCAACCGTGAGTATGAATCAATCAACACCAGAATGTGATAGTTACCAATAAGTGGTTCACAATAGTCTGCGTGCATCCGTTGCCATGGTAGGTAGCTGTCCGGCCAAGGTGTCCAATTCTTCGGCCTTGTCTTTATTTTGTGGAGGCAGGAGTGGCAGTTCATTGCAATGCTCTTGATATCCGAGTTTATCTCCGGCCACCAACACATCTGTCGAGCCAGGGATTTCATTTTCTCCACGCCCAGATGACCTTTTTACAAGTCGTCTAATACCGCCTTTCGTAGCGGTGGTGTAATGACCAATTGATCTCTCCAACGCAGCACACCATCAGGTTGTATTGACAACTCCTCTCGGTTCTGGAATAATACTGGGTGTTTCTTCCTAATATTTGACGACCAACCCTTGGTCATCGCGGCAATTACCGTGTCATAATAGTTTTTAGTTGTATTGATCAAGTCATCTCGGCTTATTGGAATAGCTGGCGAAGCAAGCAAACAAGCTTCAGCAGCTGAAAAACTGGAATACCGTGACAAGAAGTCTGCCTGAGGGATCTGTTTACCAGGACGATGAACGATTTCATAGTCGTATGCTGCTAGAACTAGACTCCATCGCTGTATCATTGCCGCTGATGATTTGGCAAGTGATTTGTGGGGGTCAAATAAATACTGTAGAATTTGGTAATCAGTAACAATTTTTAATCTAACACTAATCAAATATTTATGCAACCTCATGACAGCTTAGTAGACTGCTAACGCCTCCTTTTGTGTTTGTGAATATCCTTGCTTAGCCTTATTCAACAAAGGTGATATGCAAATGATCGGATATCCCTCCTGTTCCAACACAGCACCAATGCCAACACTGGATGCATCTGTGGTCAGCGTGGTAACTTTAGACATAGTAAATGGGGCTAACATCGGCCTTTAAATCACAACTCGTATTAATTCTCGCAGAAGAATTTCATCCTTTTGAGTCCAAGACCATATTTCTGCTGACTGAACCGCAAATAATGGTTGTGCTTTCGTCGAAAAGTTTGGGATAAAACGAGAATAATACTGCAAACATCCTATTGTTGATCGCAGCTCATACTGGTCTCTTGGCGATGTAACGGTAACCAAGGCTTTGTACCGGTCAGGTCGGGCCTGTATCCTTTATCACATTTGGTAAAACCAAGAAAACTCAGCTCTCGCACTTGGAACACGCACTTAGAAGGCTTTATGGCTATGTTATCATCCCTGAATCGTTCCAGAAGTGAAAGTAACCTCTTATCATGCTCCTCTGCACTGTCGGCAAATAGGATTATATCATCTTGATAAGCGCGTACTCCTGGTAAATCGGTAATTACTTCATCAATCGTAGCCTGAAATATCCCAGCTGATACGTGTAACTCAAAAGGTAAAAAATTGTACTGAAATAATTCCCAAGGGGTGTTAATCGTAGTGATCGTCTTAGTATCATACTCCAATGGAATTTGTAAATATGCGTTTGCCAGGTCAATTTTAGAAAACACTTTGCTACCATGCAGGGCTTTCATAAAATCCTCCGGCTCCTCAGTTGTTGCTGCGCACTTTTTCAGTCTTGGATTCAGCGTTAATCTATAGTCACCACATATCCTAGGTGATATGCCATCTTCCTTCATAGCCACAACGATTGGTGTGGCCCATGCTGATGAGTTAACCTGCAAAATTATGCCGTCTTCCCTCAATCTGTTGAGAGCATTATGCACATGTTCTCTCATTCCATAACGTATTATTCGGCGCTTCAGAAAAACCGGGTTCCCTTGCACCTTCAGTTTTGCTGGCTCTACTTTCATCCCTCCTGTAAGTTGTGAACACTGAACGACCAGGTTGGTAATTAGGCTTGATACTCTTCACTCGGGTCATTTTTGTAATTAGTATTTAGTGAAAAAGCACAGTTGGTCTGTTTAAAGCTTTTAATCCCAGGATGGCTGGAATTCCTTCCGACACCAAGGAACGCAATGAAATCAGCTCATTATCATTACCAACAACCATTACATCAGTGTCACCTAGCAGAGCTAACCGATGACCGGTAACTCCGCATATTTCCATCGTTGTTGGTCTCAGTTGAGCATCAGAGGCCATGCGATCTAGTAGTGGTTTGGAAATAATGGATTCGCTACTTCTTGTGTCCACAATGAATTCATACTTACATCCCGACTTGAACCTGAGTCATCTATGAATGAATTGCTCAGCTCTGGACTTCATTTGCAATGAATAAACAGCAGTGGACGGTTCTATAGTACTTGGCTCTCTAACTTGACTCAGGTGACATTTCTGGCTTCTACATACCTTCTTAATATGACCAGATTTACCGCATAAATGGCACACAGCATTACGAAATCGGTAAGATGAGCTTAAGCGTAACTCACCGCACGAGAAACACTTGTTAAATTTCGTTGAACCGGGATTGATGATGGGTGCATGAGAAGGCCTGTTCACTGGTTGACTTCGGGTGGCAGTATGCGCATTGATCTTCTGAGATAATGTCACGTTCGAATCAGCTGTAGCGGCATTGACGTCATCCTTCTGTTCTCAGGCGTCTCGTGCCTCCTGGAAAGTCACATCTTGTTTGACCAGCAGTCTACGCTGAAGGTCAGTGTCACTGACGCCAGCAATCAGTCGATCAGGTAGATACTCTTCCAGCTTGTCACCAAAGTTGCAACGAGCAGCTTGTTTTTGCAATTGTAGAATGAACTCACAGAAGCTCGTGCTTGTTGTACGCACTGATGAATTGAACTTCGCCCGTTCTGTGGCCTGGAAATTGACTGGGAGCACGTGCTTTAACAGCAGTTTCTTTAGTAAAGAAAAATCAGGTCTGTTTGTGCAGGCTTTCACATCGGTTCTATCACACATGCGCTTTATTTAGAAAATCTCATCGTGCATAGTTTAACATTTGTCATTATATACCTTTCTGTAGTCAACTTGATTATTCCTATTGTTGGCAATAGCACCATGGTATCAACACTAAGGAATTGTCTGAAGTTGAAAGAACACCTCAATATTCAAGTGGCATTACAAAAGTTGAGTTGATGGAACAAGACAGCAAGTCAAACGCTTCAGACTAAGGTGCATTGTAGACTTATTCCACACTCATTTTCATCCTGCTTAGTTCATGACCGTCTGCGACAGTAGAGGGTAGGTGAGTCGACTCCCCTGAGTTTCAGCAGCCTGCTTTTTGAGGAACACCTGTTCAAGTGAATCACCCGCAGTTGAGGTCAAAATCGTAACATAGTAAACAGTAATCGGTGGAACAAGCCGTGACTGAATCACTTGGATAGTAAGTTTCACCGATGTTCGAGACTGATCCGTTTAAGGCAGGTGATGATACTGACAACTAGTAAGAATTGCCGGTCGGTAGTAATTGTGCATTACACATAACCGTTCGGAGAATTCTAATTCATGTCAGTCAGCCCTTTAGTAAAGCACTCGACTGGAGTGTTGTACTTGTTAGAGCTCAACAGCTGTGCTTATTCTTGACACTACTGAGGAGTTCACATAAGCCACGCTCTCTTAAAGCAAATGGATTGGCAACTGCGCTATGGACCACATAGACATTGTTCAGCTTTACTCAAACAGTTTCACCGTAATCTTTGTATGCACAATCTTGACTGCGTCTGGCCTGAACTCACTATGCAGCGGTTAACACGGCTGTTTCGTGTGAATGTGGTGTGTGGTTCAAATCAAGACCGTGGTACTGCAACCAGCCTTCACATCCCGCCATAGAGATCTGATTAAAACCAAACTAATTACGTAAATCATCCGAAGTGTTTGCTATCAATGCATGTCGCCTGAATGATCGCACGAAATGCAGTTGGACGTAGTTGATTAACTAAAGGTATGACCACCTGATACATCGATGTGTGCGGTATGAAAGACTTCCCGTGCATTCAGACTAGAGTGACAAGAATTAGTCAAACGTTTACACCTTTTTATAAACCTTACTTAGCTTTTAGCTGCACAATTACTCTCATTCAACTCGGGTAGTCGTTGTATCAAAGTTCCGTTTGGATAGCCAAAAAGTCCAAAACCTCTGAACGATAAGTGATTTGTTTCACACGTTAAAATAGCTTTGTGGTACTTCTCAGAGATGCTGCTAGTGTAATCAAATCCCTGCTGGTCAACTGAGAAGAAAGTGATTCATATGAATGTATTTAGACCAGTCGAAAAATCGGGGACGGTGGCCACGTGGAATAACACATGAACTTTTGCTAAACATTCACAGCCTGATGCATATCTTGTTCATTCAAACGTTATACTTCATGGATGGTAGTGCATTATTTGTATCAAATGTCCATGACCTATGCGACCGTGACAGTCAAAGTTGTACTGCATATCAGCCTTTAGAAAACATTTTCCTTGTGTCAGCCTTCTACAGTCAGAGATGCTGTACCCATGTTTGATATCCACATCAGTAGAACCATCGCAGATAAATTCGCTGACTCCCATAATTTGGCTGAAAACTTGTAGATAGATACGTCCGTGAATCACTAGCTGTGAGTTCGTGTGACCAAAGCTATCTGTGACTCAGCAAGCTTTCAAAGGCATCTAGAAGAACCACAATCTGAAGATGAAAGCAAGGCTTCTGGTTGACTGCTCAACGGTGTTTGTTACTGTGTTGTATGACAGTGAAACTTGAACACTATCAGCGGAATGTGTCGTATCTGGATCGCTTCCAGCTGCATTGCCCAAGACGCATCTCAAGTATTCGGTGGTCGGACACTGTTCCGAACATTTGGGTACTTCGGCTGGGCAACATATTTTGATGTTCAGTCAGCTTCGTTGGGTGGGAGATGGAAGCCGGCTGACTGATATCCGGATTCCAAAGCAGTTGCTGTAAAGTCAGCTAAAATCAAGCAAGCAATATTCTAGCGAGTAGAAGATATGATATCAATCAAGTTACTCTTGTCGTCCTAGTGATCCTGGGTAGCAGAAATACACATCCTTTGCCTTGACGATCTGGAGGAATGCGGTCCGGATAGGCTTAGCGTGCTATGGTTGAGCGGCCGTGAACTGATGTGGGTTGCACTGAAGGAACCGCAGGTGTCATGGGCCGTAGTGACGTAAATGTGGTTGTGATAACTAAATCACCAGCCACATACGGTGACCTAGTGGGTACATGCCAATTCTGCATTACAGTGCTCGGGTCATCCGTTGCAGTCTGTTTGAGGTGACCCAGCTTAGTATGTACCACTCCATTTAGCATATTTTTATCACGTTCATGCTACAATAGTGCAACCTAAGGTGAGCGGCCAATTACGCGGTAGTAGACAAAGTCCACTTGAGTGCATACACAGAACAGGGGTAATTGCTCAAGGGCGTGTTTCACAGCAACGGTAACCACACTATTCACGTAAACTTTACTGGCGATCAACAGTAGTGCTGATCCGTTATAGCGAAATCTGTGGCAAGTCCAGCAGACCATCATCATCATCATCATCATCATCATCATCATCATCATCATCATCATCATCATCATCAT
>QNGE01000256.1:74053-98343 GCA_008508345.1 Paragonimus westermani
CCCGGCCGTGGCAAGGATATGCACTACTGACGAGCTCTAATGAGAGCGAAACTCGAGTCTAGTGCTTCTTTTCGAAAGAGGCTGGCTGGAAAGTCTATCTGAATGCGAAAGCTGCGATCAAATATGAGTGATGGTCAACGTGAAAAAAACTACATTTATATTTAAACATCCAGTACCAAGATACCTGCATGTTACATATAAACAACCGAGCTACAAGTGAAAATAAGACATCATCAGCAAGACAGCTTCCTGACGGCTTTCAGTGCTCCGCGTCATTAAGTGCACTCATATCATAGACATCTCGACCGAACAACATTCAAACCACTGAGCCTGATTAGCCGCCGTATCACCTAACGTCTCCAGCCACCAATTAGGTGAGTCGTGAATTCTTCAAACCGGGAGACGAACCCGACCTACAGTGACCAGCCCCTTGGCGAATGACTTCATTTCTCCAAGTCAGGTCATCGTCTGTTCACCTCGCACCTTGCTCCAGTCGGCCGCAGCGTCGGCAGAGTGCTCAATGCAGCAGGCGACTAGCTAGCATCCTTAGTATATGGTCTATCTATCTAAGTTTGCACAAAGGTAAGAATTAAACAGAAAGTACTCGTCTGACAATCATGACAAAATACCTACTCCATAATCTCCTTCGTCGCTTGCTCGTTGGTGTCACCGTATGCGTGCGACTGAACATAGATATCAGTGGTCAGATAGCTGGAGACGGTCCACGTCGTTTACCTTGAGTAGCCAGTTTTCGTCGAAAAACAATACACTCTTCACTGTCACTTTACGTACGCGATCATTAGGCATCAGAGGGATACCACTCTGTCGCCAGAGGTGTCCCAGATTAGTGAACGTCATCTTAGCTTTTGAGAAACGTATTTCTATTTTTTTTTCTCACACTTTCGCCGTCACTGACGCAAATTCTCAAGTAGACAAACCAGTCAGCAACCCCATAATTTAATTATCCAACGGTAAACACACGTACTCACAGCAGATTTGCATAAGCACTTTGAGCTTTAGGGCTGCAAGTGTATGTTGACCGATAAAAATTTGCCCTAGTCTAACGGAAGTCGTAACCTCAAATTTAGTTAAGTTTACCTTGCTTAGTGCTTCCGCCGTATGGTGCCATACCTACACATCGCTCGACAATCACGAATATCGTCCTCCGACTATACGTATACGGCTGAAGGAATATGCTTTTTCAATTTTAACCTATTCCGAAAAGGACAACTGTTAGAGGACACTAGTTAGTAGTTACTGATTGCTGCCTTGGTATCTGAAACACTCCCCACATATCCTACTGTTGAGTAGAAGTTCCGACTGAGTTTGGCTTGCTATGTTATGGTCTTCGTTAACAGTGTGACCTAGTCAGTCCCAGCTGTATCCCATGCTATTAAATTCTGATGTTCGAGCTCCTTCCGACCCCAATGGTACAGACCATCCAAATCTGTTTCTGTAGATTTAAAATGTTGCATATGCTATGATGGTGGCTGTTTTTGTTCGCTTTCGTAAGAATTTGAACACCACATATGCGTCCTCTACCCACTAAGATTTCATGAATTCTTCCTGTCGCGCTTCAGAGATACCCCGAAACCACATCAAATCGGGAAGCGCTAAATATAGTGTAAGCGGATGTACACTGAGTGACATGTGTCAATTCGGGTAACTTTGCCCAGTTATCACTCTCATCAATTTAGTTTCTTCTTTACGTCTAGTGTCTCCTGCTGGAAGGTCGCGTCATATCCATTTCTTCGCCGCGGGGCTGAGAAACTTTTCGACAGTCAGCAAACTAGCGTTTTAATATATCCAGGAGGACCACACACATTCTTCCTATACCCGTAGTTTCTGTAGCTATTCGGTCAAACAGAGACCTTCAACCCGAATAACCCTATCGGTCACAAAAATAGGACCCGTTTGATATGGTGGAATTTTGTGGAAGCTAGTAATTAGACGCTAGGAGGTGAAAAACTCAAACTTTTCCTACTTTGCTGAAGAGCTGTGTTCTACGTTGAAGGTCCAGAGAAGTGGCAGTAACTGACGGTAGTAAGCAGTGATCAAAAACCGTACCATGTAAGATACCCATAGGCGGAGGTGTTGCGTGCGTGTAAACCCGATCAACTTCCTTTTAACCAACCGTAAAGGTTTCCAGAAACATTTCAGTAACGAACAAACTTACACAAGCAAGCGTACATGTCGACCACAAACGAAACGAATATACTTGGCCCCATTTTTCTCATAAGATCTACATTCTCAATGTTGATGCGTAAACTTGCTTCCAAATAAGCATACTTCATATATCTACCTCATAGACAAGTTCGCACACAACTGCACCAAATCATCCGGGTCTTCTCTTCAATAGGCATCAGGTGGTTTCAACTCGAGAATCCCAACCAACTGGGTTCTTCAGATGGCTCCGATGTTTACAAAACTACTCTACTGACTAGTTGGGAAAAGTGCAACGGGATAAAACTGAATAAATTACCAAATTTTTATGGTAAAGTTTCTGTTTAAGAGCATATGAAACACCATATGTACAAATCCGTGGCAGAAATTTGTCTATTCCGGAACGAGATACACTCAGTGACAGTCTTGTTCAATAAGATTTTCACAATGTATCAAAATAAACCAGTCTGCAGCAGTAGTTTACGTTCTTACTCACCATCCATCCAATTTCACTTGATCCATGGTTCATAAGTCAACTGGAACTATGTAAACCACCGAACTCTGACGGCACTTTTCACTGCGTATTTTGCTACCGTGCTATCCACTATCGCAACGTTGTGACAATCACGAAGTTCATGGCCGAGTTGTTTGTTATAGTTCACGATTGTCCATGAGGTTCTCCCACACACTTCATACGATGAGCTAAATGGGAAGGTAAAGAGGTGTATTCTTCGTGCACTGCTGTGTTTTTATTAATAAATTCAATAGCTAGTTCCGAGAGACATTCAGACTTTAGTCGTTTATTTCATAGTAAGACAATGCTCATGTTACAATCTAAATTTCACATTGTATGACTCCCTGAGAATGAGGCTTCAACGCCCAAAAATGGTGAAATACGTTTGTGACACTGCCCATCAGTAACACCAAAAATGGACATTGGGAAGTTAATACGTGTCTTATCAAAACGGCATGCGGATGTCCACTGTTTTCGTTCTCATTAGGTTGCATATACTACTCTACAAATCGCGCAGTTAGTGATAGCCTGTTGACTAAACCAATCGATTGACTAATTACGTGCGCTGGCTAGAAGAACGTTTAAAAGAGCCTTAGTGTATCCTTTCACAGACCACTCCATGTGGTGAGACTCGTATGCCTATCCTCCTTACTTCATGAATGCCCGTATAGAAATCTTAGATTTGACCACGTAACCACAGTGACGAGGAAGACAGAAACAAACAAAACGGAATTAGTGTGGCGAGTAGCCGTTCGCGCGAACAGTTCGCTATTCAGGTATGGGCGAGAATAATTGATCACATGATTATCGATCGTTAGTGCCGTGTAAACCGAACATGGGTGGGTCGGCTGATACAATTCAGACATCGACATGTGACACAAATAATACCGTCGAACAAGTTAACGGATGCCATAAATTTTATTGTAATATGAATTCTGTCATTAAATATAGGTAGTAAGGAATTTATTTGATAAGAACTAAACATCACTTTCAGTTGGCTACAGCTATCGTATTCAAATAGATACTTCTGATAAAAGTCTAGTTTGACTCGTTAAATTCCGCCAGTAATGAAATTCCTCGCCACTGCGAAAAGTGATCTAGGTTATTACGAAGCCACCGTGTCCTGTAGAAAATGGGCATTCAGATTTGACAATTCAGCCAACAGGGTTGCCCCATGGGAACGAGAGTCGGAACTGAACTGCCGATCGTGGTAATGATATGTACACTCGTCATAAGTTAACGGAAAAATGTTGAATCTGTGAGAATTATTTAACTTTCCGGGTTTCTTGTGTTTACTGCGTCCAAAAGTAGACATTGTCCGATAGGTTCCATAGCAACTGGAGACTTCAGGTCAGATGACAGTTAATTTTTCCCAGTGGTGTCAAGGCATTTGTTGCTCAGCCCAGTTGTCAACGAGCGATTGCGGTGATTGACAATGGAAGTGAAATCCATAAGGAAGCTGTATTACTGAGAACTCTTTGCTTCCACTTACAGCTGGGCTATTAGTTTGTCAGGTGTAATCTAGACTTTGAATGCTGGGGAATAGACATGATTGTTTTCATTAGTTAGGTTTGTCCATATATAGCATGGTTCGATGGCAGTTGAGTTGATAGTCACTGAATCAAATGTTTGTTTTCATTTCTCAGCCTTTATTCCTAAAGACACCAAGGATAGCTGACTGCCTATAGTTTTATGGTAAAGCAACAGACTAAGAGACAGTGAAGTTGAGAGTGATGTAAACCCTTTTATTGTGCAACTGGTTACTTCTGTAAAACAAAACTTTAACCCCGAAGTTTAACTACGAACTGACTTTATTTGTGGAAGTTTCATCCGTCTGAATTAGATGTTATGTCGTTTCGAATTCCTATTCTGCAGTGTAATCTGACCAAATGGTCAGCATCACTTCCAAAGACAAAGACAACAGGTCGGAGTGACCAAAATTTCTACCCGAAGGATATGAATTCGAGTGCCAAGTCGCCTCAAAAACTGTATTTTGGAGTTCTGCTAAGTTTACTGTTCAGCACTTGGTCTTACAAGACACTTTTTCAACCGATTTAATTACTGATTTTTAAAAGGACCGTGCTGGTTGGGTGCTCATGGTCCCAAACTGTCTGTTTCCTAAGTGTGTTCGGTACACGAATATTTGGGTTCAAACCCGCCTTTTTATTCAACCAGTTAAGGCAATCGGGTCAACCCGAGTATATCTCCAGGAACTTGACCGCCTATTATAACAACACTGGGAAGCATGAACATGAGCGTTTTGTTACAGCCTGGATAACGTAGAAAATATTGTACGGTAGCGACCTTCTATTTGACGTATAAATCATACGTCGCAACAAAGGGACACATGAGCAGGTGCGGTTCATGCCGTCCTGGGATGCGCGTCCCAAACCCCTTTTTTAAGAGCAACCTGCGATAGATATGAGCAAACAGTTTGAGCAGCCAAGCTGTTATCGACCCATGGAGCATGAATTCTCTAAAGTGAGCTCGTGCAAGTAAAGTGGACGCTGTCAACTAATTTGGGAAACTTAAGAGGCATTCAAAACAACGCCTGTGACTTGTAAATGTCTGCTTAGACATAGTCGGTTTGACCACAACTTCCACCGGCCTTCATTGACATCAAAAGTTTGCATTTTGCCTTTAATCCAGCAAGTGCTGATGATATTACAGTCATCAGTCAGGGACAAACTACTGTTTGCAATTCTTCAGTCCGGTTCAAATGGTGCAACTGTGTCAATTTTCTGCTCAATCGTTTGTTGATTTTGGGCAAGAATAAGTAAAATGTGAATTTTCTGTTATGGTGAAATGTGAACTACAAAGTTAGCTGTTGTTCTGCTTCACAAAATTAACGAGAACACAAGAATCATTTAGTCCATTCTGTAAAGACACAAGCTGCAACCAGAAAACCTAAGACGGTTTAACTCAGGTGTAAACTTATTCACGGATGTATGGAAATAATAGCGTTCAACATCCAGACTGTGAGGAAAATTTTTTTCTAACGACACAGGTCAAGTTTATAATAGTTTTCAACCAATTTCTGCTGAAACTTGGCAACCAGTGGATGCTAACTACTGTGATCCTATTTTACGTAAGCGTACTACCGGCAACAGAAGACATTTGTTGTACTCTAGTCGCCACGGCAACCAGTTCTAGCCATATGTACACAATTCTACATGCACAAGTTAACATTAGAAGAGTAGGAAAGAATAATCAATATGACAGCTGAAATAGCCCATTCTGTTTTGCCCACAAAGCTGAAATAAATAATAAGATGCTGTTAACGTAATAGTATTTATGATAGCATGAAACTCAAATCGGATTGCCATGAGAACCTGCGCTTTTTACAACAATGCTGTCAGCTGGCACTTGACCCAACCGGACTAAACAGAACAACTGCATATGACCCGTTCCCTCGTCGTTGCTCTACTGGGCACACTTCCACGCTTCTCGGTATCGATTGTTAGGAGACATTTGAGGCATACCCGTTACTCTTCGGCTCCCGGCTTTTGCTGACTGGACAACATATCCCACAAACTGCTGGGCAAAAATATGATGCAATCTGGATACATTTATTCTGGAAATGCAAGGTGGTAAATTTTCTAAATTACAGACTACATGATCCATACTTCTCAAGGATCACAGCACTGGCTGTTCTCTCAAAGGGGCTAGTCCCCCAAGTAAGCCCAAGTTTCAGGGAGTTGGTGAGTGACACATCTTCACAGTTAAAACATGTCACCGTAACATCTACTTTGGATGGCCTTATCGCGAAGTCTTATTACCGTGGTAAACTCAATGAACACTGACAAACGATTCAGTAGTCAACTCCCTGGTCGTACACCGAGTAGTGGGACCACCAGCAATGTGATCGCAGTAAAGCCTTTAATACAAACAGTCCGCATGCCAACAAGTACGCCTTGGTCAAAACAAGGTTCAGTCAGTTTTGGCGAGTTGTTGGGCGTGGGATTTTGGATAACTCGTACAGTGAATCGCATATGCGTTGGAAGCGAACCATAAGACTATGTAAGTCTGTGTTGAGTGAGTTGGAAGCATGGATTCTGAACACGAACCCTTAGAAGTAGAATTCTGAAAATTACGGCTGATAGACGGAACCGTTATCCTGAGGCTATGACGGCAGACTCACAGACCCCTTGCTCGACGTTGTAAGTGCTATGGGGATTTCCGGTATCCGTTCTACTCTATGTGGTTCGGACAACGGAGAGCAATGTCAGTTGATGTTGATTGTTTGCACCTAGCCAATCACCGCATCCTTATAGTTGTCTCGAACAAAATCAGCTTATTCAAGACCAATGGATGTCAGTGGAAGCATGTACAGATGATACAAAGGACCAGTCCTGTGATTGGCCATCCGACACAATCCGGCAAAGACCAATGACCGACTACCTGTTCTGAGTGACTTCCACACGCCAGTGGGGTGGGATTCAGCAGCCTTGGCGGCAGTCCTTGGACCACACAGCACTGATGCTGTTAATGAAAACGGTGATTGTCTAATCTACCTCACCAGCTGGATGTAGCAAACACCCGATTTCAGCTGGGCGCGAGCGATATCGTGACTTGGATTCAATCAGGAAGCGCTCATCACCATCTCTTTGATAACGTGAATCTGTGACGGCGTGACCTGTGCGAAATTCGCATCATGCAATTGATGTGCTGGACTGAATGGAGCGCTGACCATATGCTGATCAGGAGCGAATTGTTTATTCACGTTTGGAAGTCAGATTGTTGCAAATAAACAGGAAAGTATCACAAACTAGGTTTTCAACGATTGAAGAGTTCAAAGCCGGGAACGGCATTTCAGAGTACCGCATCCGTTCATCTAAACGATTTCCCAGGTTCCACAAACTCTGACGGCATATTACAAAAATCTAGGACAGAGGTCGTGACAGCAGTCACTTAGTCGATAAGGTTTCGATGTCAGAAACCGCCGAACTGTTTCGAACTGGTTAGAACAACACAGTTGACTGCCGCTTGGTGCGGGAGAATAAGGAAACATTTGCTGTTTCTACAATAGACCCAAACAGTAAAAACAAAACAGCCACGTTCCGGAGTGTTCACTGTCAACTCACCGAACGTATTCCTCAACTCAAACACGATCAGTGGAAAAAGTGAGATGACTTGATACAGGGTCACACAGACCACCGACAATACAAAGATATGTAGGATTCACTTAAAACACATTTTGATCCATCCGCTCAGTCAGCTGATGCACTGAAAGACAGGCACTCTGGTTTTCGTCCACACAGCCAAAGAACATTGTGAAAGTCTGGTGAAAGCGATTTGGTAACCTGCTAAACAGGCCGGCTATCACTGATCGGATGACTGCACATAGACTGCTCTCGCCTCAGAGGTGACACAGGTGCAGGCAGATATTAGGCAGGTACGAGACGGAAAGACTGCAGTTGAAGACAGACTGCAAGGGGGATTTCCGGAGCACGGTGGTCCAGTTTCGGAATGTGGTTTGCTCTATTCGATTCACTCCAGCTTCGAATAGCAAACAGTTTCTCAACTGTTCAAGGTCGTTATGATTGCACAACGGTTTAAATGTAGGGATAGAGAGCATAGAGGTGTTGGGAAAAGCACTTTTTCCCAAAAAAAACTCGCTATATTTCCCAAGGGAAATAGATGCTTCGATTTTGAGAACTCGAATGCCCGCCATCATTCTGGAAGATTCGAGTTCGCGCGCTTGCTTCGGATTGACCCGTTCAGTGTCCTAGGACCAAGGCCACCGAAAACCTATAAATACAGCCGTTTTGAGCCACTGTTTTGCCTTCGGGCTGAGCAGCAAATAAAGCTCGTTTGAAGGCCGTCTTTTTCCTTCCTTGTTGGGGGGTTCTAAGTTGCGAGAGTTGGGTCCGAGTACTTGCGTTCCGATTATTCGTATCGTTTGCGATATCGTTGCGTTTCATTCGTGATCGTGATACTGCTCGCGGTCTTCCTGTCCGTTCTTGCCTTCCTCTCTCAGGGGGTCGTAACAGTTGGCGACGGTGTCATTTCTGATCAATGGCGTTGGACGTTGATGACGTTAAGCTGCTGTTGCAGCAACAGATGAAGCTTATGGAGATGCTTGCCCAACGGTTGTCCAATACAAGTATGGGCCAACCCGCACAATCTGGTGGTGCGCAATCTGTGGACAGTTTGGCCATGGGTATCTCCGAATTCGTCTACGACCCGCATGCGAACGTGACATTCGATTCTTGGTTCCGTCGGTACGATGACCTGTTTCGTATCGAATTTGCCAACCAGGACGATTCGTGGAAGGTCCGGCTTCTTCTCCGCAAACTTGGCCCTGCGGAGCACGAACGGTACGCCAATTTCATTTTGCCCAAGAGCCCATGCGATATCAATTTCAATGAGACGGTCAGTATTCTGTCGCAGATATTCGGTGACCAGTCTTCTCTATTCAACTTGCGGTACCACTGCCTCAAGCTGACCAAACGGGACTCGGATGATCTTGTCACCTATGCTGGCACCGTAAATCGCGAATGCGAGAGGTTCAAGCTATCCTCCCTCACGGAGGATCAATTCAAATGCCTCATCTTTGTCTGCGGCCTCCAGTCCCCCAATGATGCTGACCTCCGTACACGCCTGCTCAATCGGATCCAACAAGACGAGTCAGTTACCCTTCAGGATCTCACCACTGAAGGTCATCGACTGCTGAACCTGAAACACGACTCTGCCTTGGTCCAGAATCCTGCTCAGTCCACAACCTCTGTCAACACAGTTTCATATCCAAGGCAAAAGCAACAACTTTCCCACACGAGCCGCCCAAGGAACCCTCCCTCCAAGAAGTCGCCGCCCTCTCCATGCTGGCACTGCGGCGCATGGCACTACACGCGTTACTGCCCCTTCAAGCAACACCGCTGTCAGCGTTGCAAAAAGGTGGGCCACAAAGACGGGTATTGTCAATCACGTACTCCGGGCAGTCAACGCACAACTAAGAAGCGGCCACGCCCACCTCACTCCAAACCAAGTACGAGGTCCAACAGCTTACTTACCTCTTTCAAAGTCGATGTCGTTTCACGCAGGAAGTTTGTGTCCGTACTGATCAACGGACACCCAGCTCGTCTGCAGCTCGACACTGCATCCGATATTACAATCATTTCCAATCGCCTGTGGAAAGCAATTGGCCGCCCGCCAGTCCAGCTGACATCCCTTTCCGCCACCAGTGCCTGTGGTGGTACAGTGCAATTAACCGGGCAATTGCATTGTCGTGTCAGTTTCAAGAACAAGACCATTGATGGAGTTTGTTACCTCTCCGATGCAAATCTCAATCTACTTGGTCTCGACTGGCTTGAACAACTCGGCCTGACAGAATTATCAATCACACATATCTGCAATCGATTGCAGTCCTCTACAGCGAAGCCACCGTACCACCCACAATCGAACGGTCAAGCCGAGCGCTTCGCCGACACATTCAAGAGAGCTCGTATGAAATCCCGCGGGGAGGGACCGACCAAAGAAGTGCTGCAAAGGTCCTTGCTCACTTACAGAACCACCCCGAATCCGGCGATTCCCGGTGGACTTTCACCCGCCGAAGCTCTCATGGGCCGCAAGCTGAGGACCACATTCGACGCCATGCTGCCAGTAGAAAAACCTCCCGAAGATAAGAAGCTGCTACCCCGACGTAGATTTGCCGTCGGTGATCTAGTTTACGCAAGAGATTATCGGCCAGGTCACTCCCACTGGATAGCAGCGACGGTCAAGCATCAGAGCGGCTCGGTCCTCTACGACGTCAACGTCGGAGGCGACATATGGGTGCGCCACGCTAACCAACTTCGCCCACGCTATTCCGCAAACGCTGGGCGAGCAGAGAACCAAATGCCACTGGACTTACTTCTCGACACTTTCGAGATCAAGCGCCCAACACAGCAAGTTCCCGCGACCGTTACCCCAGCGACCTCAACGCCGAGACCGAACAGGGAGCTGATTGCCTTGCAACCAAGACGATGGACGGACCGAAAACGCAAGGCCACTTGTCCAATGCAGCTCGATCCACGAAAACGGCGGTACCAATAAGTCTCAACAGGGGAGGTGTTGGGAAAAGCACTTTTTCCCAAAAAACTCGCTATATTTCCCAAGGGAAATAGATGCTTCGATTTTGAGAACTCGAATGGCCGCCATCATTCTGGAAGATTCGAGTTCGCGCGCTTGCTTCTGATTGGCCCGTTCAGCGACCTAGGACCAAGGCCACCGAAAACCTATAAATACAGCCGTTTTGAGCCACTGTTTTGCCTTCGGGCTGAGCAGCAAATAAAGCTCGTTTGAAGGCCGTCTTTTTCCTTTCTTGTTGGGGGGTTCTAAGTTGCGAGAGTTGGGTCCGAGTACTTGCGTTCCGATTATTCGTATCGTTTGCGATATCGTTGCGTTTCATTCGTGATCGTGATACTGCTCGCGGTCTTCCTGTCCGTTCTTGCCTTCCTCTCTCAGGGGGTCGTAACAGAAATGTTTTCCGGACCTTCAAGATATTCACGTTATTAAAAACACTGCATTGGGTGTGGTGTAATAGTTACCGGTCTCCCGCTAGCAGATATCTGTTTTGCGCGACGCGGTCATCAACAGGAATATTTGTGAACGAACAACAAGGAAGACCTGTTATGTGTTGACCCTACAGGAGAATATCAGAGGCTCTAAACCTTCTCGTCGTCTTCGAATCAACAGAATACTGATTTGCATTTGCAGGCCAACATCTTCAAACTTGCCTAGGCGCACTGGAATTATTTATTCTGCCGAAATTTGCTCAGCATTGGTTTTAGTAATGCGTGTGACAGACATTGGGGTATTTTCTATAAGATCCCACAGGACCCAAGTTTCCGCTGTATCTGGATGATCCTAAGTTTCAACCCTCCGTTTTGTCACCCGGGGATTTCACGAACTATTAACGTTCCCTTTAAGAGAGTACACTCATTGATCTGAAGCTCGAGAGACGTGCTTTTCAACAGAAACTACGTAAAATGATTGCAGTGCGTTCAACTAGAATGAGTAATTATTCTTCTCATGAATCGCCTAATGGACTTCTTCGTTGTTTCGTCACAAGTGAGATCACACTGAGTGAGCCCAGGGTTAAACATATCTTTCTCGGTTCCATGACTTTTAATCATGTGATGTATAGTCACAAACTGAATATTAGAATATTTGCGCTGCAACCAGTAAGGTTCATATTTCTGAAATTACTAAAAAAAACCAAACACTGCCTGAGTCACTAATCAAACAGGTGAGCAACTGTACGTCACGGAATTCAATGTCATAGAACCAGTAAGACATTACTGAATACTAGTCCCACCGGTTAGGATCTCAACAGTGATAGAACAATCAATAATTTACTCACCAAACTTATTTAGTTAATGCCGCAACCTCTTCGTCTACTGGAGAATTCTTCCAGGCAATAATGTAAGCTGGGCTGTTTCGGTATGACCAAGACAGTACTAGGTGACCAGTGCTCTGAGACGCATCTTGTCTTGATTATGTAATGCTGGTCATTGACGTGATGTACGAAATGATTTTTTCAAAGCTTTTGGTAAAGTTGACCACTCCACCCTGTCAAAGATAGTTTGGGAATTACTCATCTAAGTGTAGGTGAAAATTCAAGGTGCATACTGTATGATATGTGATGTACGGCCTCGCTGGCAAACGTGCAAAACCTAAAGGACATTTCTAAGTGCCAGCTAGATCAGAAGCTAGAAGTGACAGTTGTGAACGTGTATATGCAATGTTGGGGACGTGGTAACAAAGAAACCGGCAGTATATAATTGGCAACGGTTGTGGATACACATCAGCCATGTGGAATGATATTTGCATTCGTGGTTGTATATTTCTAAACAGCTGGTAGTGAATGTTCAGCGACAGACACCATCTCAGTTCAAATGCCCTATGTGTTCACAGCAACTTAGAATGGATAGTTATTAGAGTGATGACTTGCGAGTAAACAGCTACTGTCTAGCTTTTGCGTTTTTGAAACACCTAGTACCGTCTAACGGTCGATGCTGTTGTACGTCGGCGAATCATAACTTTAACGAGATGTAGAGTGTACGAAATATGCGGAGGACCTATGGAATGGTTACATCCACTTAGAACAGTGTTTTGCACAAACCAACTCATCCTGCAGCGCCAGCACCTGCAAAATAATGTAAGTTCGCCATCAACATTGTGTTGACTACTACTTTTGTCACCCTAGACTATTCACATCTATATACAAACGAGGTTTAATCACCCTGGTGGCACAAATTAAATTTGTCTGCAGATTGTAACCAGGGCTAGGTGAGCATAAGTGACTGAGTAGTTGTGGAATCTTCCACTCCGAAGTCTTCCTCACTGTTTTTGCATGCGTAATCCGCCCATACCTGGAAATGTGCCTACAGGCCTGTCGTCCTTATCTTTGAAAAGTTTTACTCAATAAGTGTACGCAGACAGTCCACTAAGGGACTTACGGCGATCAGGGGAGTCGCCGACATAGAAAAACTGGTAAAATCAGATCAATTTCCAGTGAACTGCAGACATCTTGGGGGTGGAGGAAACTTAACTCTTATCTACGAAACAATCTATATCCCAGGTCACCCACTGGCTGACGTTCCATCACAGAAGAATGAACGTCTAAGGGGTCGCTGGCTGAAACTGGATCACAAAATTGGCAGACAACTATAAAAGTAGATTTGTTTCGCAATTAGGGCCAGGTCGATCAAGAAATTTAAACTTCTCTGTGGGAGACAACCTTTGTTACCAGTTTTCTAGTCTTCGTGCAACGCACTCTCACATGTCACTAAATGTGTATGTATGACAGAACGTTCGTTCAGTAGTTTTAATGTTCGTCGCTGAAACGCCTGCTGGTCACCATCATTATGCAACTACCCTTCAGTTCAGATTCATTCAATTTGTGTTTTGATCTTTATAAGGCCCAACACATTTTCCCACGACCACCACAGAGACGGGTTCGTTAGAGCAAAGATGCTGTCAATGTTGCTACTCTTTGGCATGCAGGAAGTATACCAGTCTTTCTTTAGGTTGTTAAGGCCATGATCCTTTGAAATTTTCTTGGAAAATGAGTTCAGCAGAAATCACTACCATCTGATGACTCCACTTTTCGAAACGTCACTTTCCCAAACCAGTTGAGGTACTCGATGCCGTCCCGTTCTAGGTCGCTTGGTTTGTTGATGCACTTTTGTTTAAAAGGCGAAGCAGAGGTGCCTGATTTTGCTTGCTATTGTTGCCACTTCATCGCTATCACGTGGCACAAAGCGCGCTCACATCAACCTAGTACATCTGCGGCAAAGATGCAATGCACTTCGGATTGTGTACTAATACTTCAGGGTATAGGTACACTGCACTTCATGTAAAAATGGGTCCGGTAAAACTGGTGTACCTAAATGGTGCCTCCGTTGGAGTATGACTGTTGGTTGGATTAAAGTATTCAGTTAACCGGAATCTATATATTCATTGATTATATCCCTGGCGAGAAATTTAGCCGGCGACGTCTTATTTCATTCGAAATTTTTATGATTGACTTCTGTCCGACAGTGATTTTATGTATCAACGTCGACTTGTGATCTGCAGACTACAGTTTGCTACGCATTTCTTGATTGATTTCAACTCCAAGGTCATGGAGAATTTTGTTTAGAAAGCGATTCCTTCAAGGTGGGTACCTTGCAGTTGTGACTGCACCCTTCTCCGATTGGCATTTTATTGTGTAAGTATGTAGGTGACCTTTGAGATGGTAAAATATACTTTAGAAAAAGTGCAAGCAAATATTATGAACGACCCCGTGGGACTCATTTTCAACGACAGACAAGTTAACTTGTTTTAAAAGTATGTGGAAACCAGTTGTAAGGGCCTGTAATGTCACTTAGCACGTCGCAATCGCAGATGAAGAGAGAGACGTTTGATGTGCATGCTTTACATCACGCAAGTTTAGCTGTTTTCTCGGAACACATATTAGATTGGCTAGGTTGAAACCCTTATTTATCCTGACTGAGAATTCCTGAACGGTGTAAGATCGACAAGCGTAGAAATGTACTAGGATTTAGGAAATACCCAGGTAGGTTTCTTAGCTGCTCCCTAACATTGAAATTGCATAAACATTTTTTTATAGGCCTCATTGTTCGAATTTCCCTGAACCTGCACTAACCTGCTGCTTCCCGCTTGCTCCCAAGCTTTCGTCAAAATCAATTCAGCGATTAGGATGTGCTTTCCATTAAAAAATATTGCCTCTCGCAAACGAACAAACGAAACTTTCTGACTGATTTTTCCACGATGTTCCGTTGACGCTTATGGACAAGGTTTATTCTAACAGTTAATAGTCGACTTTGAACACCACACGTGTCTCATGCTGTACTTCGTTGATAGACCTCCCACTGAAGTGTTATCATGATGCCCAAACAGCCTACAAAGAAATGTACGCGATACCAGGCGTAAGTTACATCTATGTGGAAGAAAATAGTTTTAAAAACAGGGTCAGATGAGAAACGGGGTAGGCCAACTCCAGCAGAGGCTGTCAAACATATTTTTGCATTTTTATTGGTGGTACGTTTTGGGAGGGTGTTGTGTGACAAACGTCATTTGGCCCTCTATGAACAGCTGGATGATTGAGCAACAAACTCACTCGAGAATGGCGGTCTGCTGTCGAGGTTTGAACGGGATTAATCCACTCAACGTAAAGAACGTTAAATGTTATGTTGTCTGATTATCTGGAGAATTTTACATGGCGACTCATGGTTCTGGTAAGACAATTGCTGTAAACATCTTCAAGGTGTATATGTGAATCGAGGAGAATGTGACCAGAAAGATTCTGAGACTATCCACCAAGGAATGTGTACAGGGTTTTTCACCAAGGATTATCTTTACCAAGATCAAAAATGTAGTCCTTGGAAACTTCTTTTCACAACGAACCAGCCGAAAATTCTAACGAAATTGAGATAGTTGTGATCAATGTTAACTGGTGTTGAAACTGAAAGAATTAAGCTTCATAGGATTTAAAAAACAATTTCAGATCGAAAGAAAAGGAGAATGTTTGTGTGCATATGGCCCTGCTTTGGAGGGTTCAGAAAAGAAAGATGCTTTCACTTCTAGAAGAGAAGCTGCCATAAGGATGCATTCGAGAAGACAGCAAGGAATGAGTGGAAGTGAGTCTTCCCCAAAACCAATGAAGTCTTCAAGGAACGCCCGAACATCTGCGTCTTCGAACACATGCGGCCAAATTATCTTCATCGTGGCAATTGCCATGACACCAGCTGCTGTGTCCGCAAGAGACGCTTGACCTACAAAGTCATGTATTGCAAGAAATTCTCTGCAGGCTATGTAAAAAAGAACGCGTACAGTCATTTGCATGACTAACGTGTATCTTCACCTGTTGGGCAGCACTGTATTGTCGTTCGCCTTGGTAACACTTACCACATAGTGTATGCACACGGCTCTAATAGTCGTTTCTGATTCCTCGTCTTCTTGAAATTGAAACTTGCCCATTAGTTCCAGAACTTACACACTAAACTACTTAGAAATAAATGTCATATTGTGGTGGATTGCCAGGTCGGGGCTGCGAGTTTTCGAACGCTCGGCCGAATACCTCAACGTGGGGGAGGTACGTTCGAAAACCTGCTGCGATCGGATCAAGGACAACGTGCGCGACCGGATGAGTCATCGCTCGACTGGATCGGACCAACGGGCGAGGCAGGGCAGGCGAAATACAACAGACGGCCAGATCGGAGGCGTGGTTTTTCCAACATTCAGAGGAACATCTCGACACGATGTTGGAATACGGTCAAGGCCAACACTGGGTGGATGGCGGACAGCACGAGCAGCCGGACGAGCCATCGCGCAACGAAATCGGACAAACAGACGAGGAATAGCAAGCGGAAAACCCTCCGATAGAAGGCACCGGTCACGCACGTAAACCGGTTAGAAGTGCACACGACGCGTGAACGGAAACCGGGGGGTGCTGCGGGTTGGAATTACGACTCATAAACGAGAGAGCGCGCGTTGCATGTGACTAGCGATTTGGACAATAAAAATTGTGCTTTGTTGGACGCCTCGCTACAATATTATACAACACCTACAGTAACAGTGAATTGTAGGGCCCACCTTCATTTGGCCATATTGAATCTGGCTATTAAACTAGCTTTCTTCGGTTGAGACTGTCAGAAAATCTATGACAATTAAGAGTGGAACGGGTTCACAGTGTAGCACCTTATTCCGCTAGCGTCGTTAGGAAAACTAATTGGAAACCCACTACCTTCTGATCCATTCAGAAGTGCGGTGGCTATCTAGCGACTCACGCTTTGAGTGGTTCTGTTTCACTTGGCGTCGTGATAGAATTTCCGTAATCTGTTGACCGTGGAATCAACCGGAATGGTAGGTGTTTAGAGAAAAAGTGCGGCATATTTGTCACTTATATGGTATAACACCAAAAGGACAAATTAGACGCTCCCAGATAGTACCAGGTAGTCATGAAAAAGATCGCTGACAAAGTTATTATTTAGTGTTGTTCCATCTTCCTGTCGTGTTGATAGAACGGTTAGTGCAGTAAACCTTGTGCTAGTGAAGAATCGAAGCTGTTTTTACGTAGCTGATTGTAACGAATTAAGGCTGATACTATTCAGATTGAAATCATATGCTTTGCAGTTAGCTGGAAACCGTCAGGCCAATAGGTCACACTAAAATACCTTATTTACTTGGCCAATATTATGCGTACTAGCCAACAGTTTTGTATTTTTCGCCAGGTACTTTATAAACGAAAAACAAGAAGTGATTTACTGTAACGCAGTGCTTCATCGGAGTATGTAACGCACGTGTCTCACTTGTTCGTTCTGCACAAGTTTAAGACGTTGAAAACGACTGTTTAGATGAGACCCCGTTGGATTAGAACTGACGACTGAAACAACATGCTCAAACGCGATAAACGCTCTGCCAGCTGAGTTACGAAGCTACGCCGGGAATTCGGAAACTTCAAATTTGAATTTTGTCACCCACCTGTCACAATGTCCCATTCGGAAATCACCAATTGTTCCAAGGTATTGTTTGTTCCACCAGGATCTCTGAAACAGTTCACGTTGAAATCGATCAATGCCACTTTTAGTCAACGAAAGTGTGTTACTAATGAGTAGTTTGGCAGATATGATTGTAGAGGGCTCACCACTTTTGTGTTTGTGTCGCTAGTTCGAATCCATCCGAAGCCCTGCTTTTTCACAGTTGGGTCTAACCTAAATTATCAAATCTTCTGAACTGCTCGCGAGTGAAAAAGATCATACTCTGGCCAGTGTGGGCCAGTTATTGTAGTGTAGAGATTAACTACCTGTTCAAACAGGCATTTCTCACTGTGAACCTAACGTATATTATTTCAAGTAAAATATTTTAAGAACATACCGTGTGCACTGTCCGATGAGGGAGCGGCCAAAAAACTCCCAATGAGGTAATGAGGTATCAAAGGCTGAGTACTGATAGTTTGAATTACTAACCAGTTAATGATTCTGAAAACCTCAACTCGTTATGTACGTAGTTTGTGTTTGATTCGTGTTTCTACCATGTCGGCTTTTTCTAAGTTTAGTTTCAAAAGTAAGTCGAAAACGGTTACAATAACACGTTACACCATAACTCCCATTCAGCAGATGAGTTGAATGGACTCTGCCAGAACAGACTGATCTGCATCGGTTTGGGTCACTTGTTCGTGGAATGCAGTTGTCAGTCCTTCAAAAATACCTTGTTTTCTGGGCTGTGCGCTTTGTTAGAAAAGACGTGTGGTTAAAGTGCATCAGTCCGCATACTGATATATCACACGTGCTCACCCAACTAAACAGGACTGTTCGACACACACAGGTGTTCATTCACCTGTCGAACAGCTTTTGTAAGCGTACTAAACAAAGCTAGCCCACATCACACCACCTTGAGTTTGCTGTCAGCACGTGTTGACTCAGCTAGCTTGGGACATGTAATACATTATTTTACTCGTCAGTGAAGAGAGTGCCAGAGGGGAAATACAAGCGAAATAAACCTCAACAATGGCATCACTCTCAGGTTCTCGTCAAAGGACATATTCAGGTAAGGTGAAGCCATTAGGTGAAGACGTCCCTGAATGGTGGTACATCCAGCCTCCGAGTTCGTTCAATTGACACCGATATTATTTGAAAGTGATAACCTGAAACAGACTGGTAATTAAAACAAGGGTTTTCCATCATACGTGATGCCCATGGGTTGCGCTCTGGAATCGTTTTTGCTATACAGCCTGAATTCTCCGGTTGAGTGAATTAAAATCACATTCACAGGTCGTTCTGCAGTTAGGCCGAACAAGTGCGGAAAGAAATCGAGCTTTTTCCCTATCAATGGATGGGTGACGTGACACCATGCCGCAAGATAAGTTGGGTGAATATATTCAAAGAATTCACAAATCACTGACTTTAATTTTCAATGTGCACTACCTCTCGAATTGCAAACTTACCTGTCATGTCCATTAAACTGCCTTCATGAAACGGCGTATTGAATTCAGTGAACAACCCACAGAAAATTAGGCGACATAAGTAGTGTATGAAAAACGAGTGAAAATTGTCGAAAGCATACGACTACCTTGGTAATTGTTGCCACTCACTTAGTATACGTACCCGATGGAAGTCGTTCTCACACCCCACCATAGGGGGCGACAGATGGTGAAATTTATAGTAAACACTTCATTTAACAACTAATTGTGCCATCTGGCTCAGACTCAACTAAGTTGGTAGATCAGTGCGGAAATCAAGAGTACATACTCACAACTAGGTTATTAACCAAGAATTCAGACGTCTAAATTTTCTACAGTGTTATCACCAGGTATGCATTTCTAAAGAGCATTAAAACCCAAAAATCGGTAGTTTGCTTCCGGCAGGTTTCGTTTGTTGTGTACACACTAATTATGTCACGTCACCCCATAAGAATATAGTAGCATCCAGGAGCATGAGGTAAACTGATGGACGACTGAACGGCTCCAGCGAGTTCTACTGGCATACAAACAGATCCACAGACGTTACTAAATGTGAGATAAACTCACATAAACTTTCTTGTACTGCTTTTGCTTACTTCTGTCTAAATGTTGGTTGATTGCACCATGGCCCTGGAATACTCAAAAGGGTTAGCAGTTGTTACACTATCACGTCATTGAAGGGGAAGTCTGAAATACGCCAAGAAACAAAGAACAGAACAAAACATTAGACAGGAAAATGATAAGGGTCTCTTCGATCTAATGCAAACTGGCGATATACCCGGAACCACTATTTTTAAAGTAAACTTATATGAAACTGTCACATACTGACATTGTGGGCTATTGATCAGAAGAACTTCAAGGCGAAACCAGGGTGATACACAAACTAACATTAGAACGAAAAAAACAAATTTATTAAAATCATACAATAATAAGAAGTCTCAAAGTTTCACGACGCTTATAATTAAAAAGGAATGTAGCATATGGGTTAATAAGGTGAACTGTGAGGGTAAAGCAAATCATCAGCAACGCTCAGGACAATGATACAAGTTCGCGGTAAGAACAGAGCACTGCCCACTGTGGTTTTGGTGGTTAATTTATCAGAGTTAGTTGAGAGTAGATTTTTGCAGTAATCGACCGTTGAGTTTTCGATCAGCAGTCACACGCTTTGTCGGAAGAGTTGAGCTAACGGCGAAGAAGTGGAGCCACTAGTTAAATATGTCGTGTGTTGGTTTGTCGTCAAACATTAACGATCTTCATAGTGGTTAACACGTACAGGTACTGTGAACGGTGAAATGTATACACTGATAATTACTGAGATCTTCAAAAGAAATTCGTATAGAAATAAGCGGCACCTGTTGCACTTCTTTCGAACAGTGCATCAAACATGTTTGTCATACTCCAGTTACCTCACCGTTTGATGCATTTCTAGTGATTTTGCATTAGTGACAACTTATAAACACCAGTAGCAAAATCTACACAGAGTGAGTGTAGAAAGTAATTGGTAATAATGGCATGCTATATTGAAGTCAGATTATATGTTGTTACCCAGTCAGTGGCACACACAACACGAGTGAATCCTTGTGACGGTAGTAGGCAATGACAATTACGTTCTCCCATTCATGTTACGTACAAACAGCATTCCAGCCTTGAGCAGTGTCATGCCGCAGTATTGAAGGAGACTTTCACCTAATAAGCCACTCCGTAGAACACATTCACACCGGTTTACTTAGGTTTTATTGCTTCGTGCGCATGAACAGCGGCTGTTATGGCGAAGTGACGTTATCAGTGAGGTCTGATTTTATCACTTTTGAATTAGGTCAAGTGAATAAGAAAGCTGTTAAAAGATGGGAGAATTCGGAATCCTAGAAGATCTAGACCCTTCTCACGATTGCCTGAGACAAATTTGACTCGAAATTGGAAGATCAAAAGATCAAGCAAAGGATGTAAGTCCTTCTTTCTCAACTCCACCGGACCGTAATCAATATTTCAGCATGGTATTTAGCTTGAATCCAGCCAATTTTATGGTTTAGTGTTGCAAATTAACAGTACCTACTGGCAAGTAAACGAAAGGTTTGGTTGTTACAAGTTATACGTCGCTCACATTTTTGTTCAGCATCCACATCCGATTATATTTTTGCCGGCCCACATCAAAATGAAACACTACGCCTAAACTCTGCTCCCAATGAAATTCATCAGTGAAACTAGAGATGAGCTTCTGCCCACCGAACTTGTGAAATGAGGGCGTTGACTATCAAAAGACTGCGGACCTCATACTAGAGGCATGGGCAAACATCTATGTTGGCAATCGATTTAGTGTACTACTGACTGTGAAGCCATGCTCGTTAAATTATCAAACGGAGCGAGTAGGACGGCTAACATAATTACCCACGAAAGACTACAGAACAAGGGTTTGGATGCACCGAAACATGAAACAACCGAGTAATTTTTAATTTTATGTTTGGCCATCAGGTCAATAACAGAACAATGAATAGGAAACGGTAACTAAGTTGATAAACACAAACTGTTATAATGGATCTCCCTTTGAGGGTTTCCAAGGATCTCCAGAAGGAACTACCCAATAAATGTATTTAAAGACAAGCCCGTTTCAGCAGAGCATGATGCCACCTTTTAGATAACCTACAGATAGCTATTCTCATACTATATTATTTAAATAACATAAATGAGGGATGCTATTTCAAGATCTCCGGTGAACTCACTTAAAATGCAATGAACGTTGGCTGAGACAGTTACGAACACGTATCCGTATTGTCAGAACTTGTTGCATGAAGTGTTGGGCACCGTGCTTGTACCGAAAAACCATACGGACAACAAAACGGGTAGCAAGAGAATAAACTGGAGACTTTCGTTGATAAAAAAAACCACCTCAGAAATAGAATATGATATCAACCCCTTATCGACTTAAATATTGATATAAATTAAAGCCATCTACAAACTGTTCACCATTGTTGGGCCATAGTAAACAATCAGTGAAAACTGGTGTGTGCGTCGTACGCATTAACATATGCATTGAATTCTGTCGCTGTTAACAGGAGGATAATGCGGTGAAACCAAATACTGAAACTCCACAACTTATCTTCTCGGTGTTTTAGTGAAGTGTACTTAGAGACCCCGGCTTGTATAAGTATACTGGCCACCCAATAGAAAACAACTTTACACAATGAATTTCTTTCAGAAGACTGTATACCTTCGCTAGATCGGGATCTGTAGGCCAGGATAGCTCAGACAACAATAATTAATCAAGGCTATGGTGCCAAAAGTAGTACAATGTTTCAGTGTTGAACGATCCATTTGACTGGAAGGAGATGACGCAACTGATTGACCACTTGAGTTTTATTCCCACCGAAATTCGTATTCACTCCGACAAATTTCTCGCCTCAAGGTATCATATGTGGAGATCAATGCTCCCTACAACTATTCAAAAATTTGGCAGTTAACGGCTGCATACAACGTCACTATAATAGACTGTTACGTCGTGATATTCACAGCTTAATCGCTAGTTCTGTACCTAAGAGAATGTACGTGGTCGCTTTCATGATGTTGCAAGGGAAAGGCTTATGTATCCCGCCGTACATTAACATCAAACGGAACTCATATTGAACAATAGAACAGGGTTGGTATAGTAATACTTAAACTAATAATCGACACCGTCATCTTCAGTGCTTTCAACTTGTTTCTAAAATTGTCTGGTTCCATTTTGAAGCTGGATGGTTGAATCGCATCACTAACCAATAGTAAATGAATACCACTTAAACAAATGACGTGCAAAAAATACACCAGGTCTAGTCAGTCACGCTTTAAAATAATTCTTTCCCGCCTCCGTCCTCTTCACCAGTCCAATAGACACGCTGTTCACAACCTATTTGAATATAACCGGCCATTTCTACTCTCGCACTGTCTACTCGATCTTGAGACACCGTCCGTGACATTAGCTCAAATGTGGACAGAAGTCCTTTATAACGTAATACATACTCTTTAAGGATAGAATTTCCGGTAGATGGAGTAAACTGTCCGGAGACGAAAACAAGCATCGATAATTCATTTGAAAGATCTGATGAATCTTCCGTCGTAGAATACAATATCGAAGTCGTTACTAACGGTGAAGAATCAGAGGAACAAGAAGAGGAAATTTGCCGGAATGAGTTATACTTGAATATGACTTCATCTTTCAATTCCGTACTAAAGCCAGGTAAGGCTGTTCCGGTTTGCACATTTTGGACTGAGAAATGGTCTGCATGCAAACGAGGTCGTCAAGGTAGACAAAATATGTCTCATTGCACACCAAGCTCCATTGGACGTGGATCAAATTCTGGGAATGGAAAAAGTACATTTTTAGTTCTTAATGACTCACCCATGAAGAGCAGTGCGTTTTATACTAGCTCGTAATGTAGGATATTAAAGACCAAACGTACCAAGCAGGTGTTCATAAGGCTCAGTATTGCTACAACGATTAACTCTGGTCGAAGGCTATGGGCCATCCAATTTTCTTGCCTGGGTATTCAGAACACTTCTAGGTACTGGAGTTCAAGGTAAATTTTGATAATCTATTGCATCTCGGTCATAATCAGCCGTTGACGTCCGTTCTCACGGAGGTGTTTAAGCTTAGTTGAACTTTACCATAACCCCAGAGAATCTGCATGTTTACGAACGGCCGTTATATGCTAACTGCTCAGTATATTTCGCGTGGTGAAAAAATCTGGAGTTGTTGCATTTCAGCTGACAAATACTGTCCACGTTGATGCAGAGAGATCATGCTCTGCGGTAGTGCCGTGGCCATCTTTGGGTCCGAGATAACTGAATCATCATCATCAGCGCAGAAAGAAGACATATGTTGCGATATGTTAACATTTCGTTTACTCTCATCAGTCGCAAACGTAAAACATGCAAGTTATATAAGACAGACAATTAGAGATAGACAGGGTAGGGACACGCATACAATCACACCACGTATTGTCATCACCACCACGGCAACCCTATAGGTTGTTTCACCCACTTTTGTGCACACAGCGCCGGCTGGTGAGCTCTAATCAGCATGGCTTCGCTAAAGGCCAGTAGCTTCGGGTTCTGCTGACGTAACAATATTTTGAAAGAGTTAAGTGGGACCACCTGGTGACCTGTTATCATGATGTGTCTGGCAATCGATGACGC
>QNGE01000256.1:100168-128872 GCA_008508345.1 Paragonimus westermani
GCGTCATCGATTGCCAGACACATCATGATAACAGGTCACCAGGTGGTCCCACTTAACTCTTTCAAAATATTGTTACGTCAGCAGAACCCGAAGCTACTGGCCTTTAGCGAAGCCATGCTGATTAGAGCTCACCAGCCGGCGCTGTGTGCACAAAAGTGGGTGAAGCAACCTATAGGGTTGCCGTGGTGGTGATGACAATACGTGGTGTGATTGTATGCGTGTCCCTACCCTGTCTATCTCTAATTGTCTGTCTTATATAACTTGCATGTTTTACGTTTGCGACTGATGAGAGTAAACGAAATGTTAACATATCGCAACATATGTCTTCTTTCTGCGCTGATGAAGTTATTGAAGGGAACTCAGTGTTTCATGAATCATCATCGTTAATTGAAACAATTCCAATGACCTTTTAACACTGAACAATGCATGAGAGCTGGTAATTGGTTCACATCTGGCATACTTGATGCGAATATGTCAGTTAGCAATAGCGCTTGTATCGGCACCAATGGAAACAATCAGTGAGACACATCGTAAGCTCTGAAGAGTACAGTTAGAGGAAGACAGTGATGTACGCTTCGATCATTATCTATAAGAGACTTAGGTTTCCTTCTGGAATGGAGACACTCAGCGATCCCTGTTGACTTTCAGAGTGAAACGAATAAAAGTGTCGATGAAATGCCAACTGTGATAATTTTTTTGAAAATACGTGTTGAAAACAGGAGAACAACGATGTAGGGACAATACTTTTTATCTGTGTTTGACTGACACATTATTGACACAAAGATGAAAACAGTAACCAAAGTGAATGAGAAAATCGGTATACTTGCTAACGATTACGCAAACATTGTTCTAACTTGTGAGCTTCCACGGTTGTGGGCAATGGGGTGTTGAGTATTTGCAAGAACTTCTACCGAGCACAGAGGTCAGAGTTAAGCAGCCGAACACTAATGGTCTCGATAACGATCAAAATTCGGAATCTACACATTTTACTTCGATTTTTTGGCATTCTGCAAACTTCCTGAAAACTATCTTTCTTACTGACAGAATGGTTAAAGTCAGTCAGACAAACAACAATCGCGCTTGGAATTCTCTTAGTCGCACTACCGTTCAAACATGCAGAATGATGTTCGAGCACTCTATCAAACAGTCGCTTTGTAGTACGACCAGTGTATGGTGCGCGATGCCAGCAAACAAGCTAGTGTACACAACAGCTAGTTGTAGAACATGGAAGTCTGTCGTTAAGCTTTGACATGACAAAGAGGTCAGAACGGAAGCTGACGCACAATTCGTTTGCCATATAAAAGGTGTCGACTGATTTCATAAGCTTTCTTGTGATAAATTCAGTCATAAGGCCTCATTTGACCAAGAGGTTAATTAACAAACATCTCTGCTTAGCAGATGACCTGGGTTCCAGTTGGGCCGCCTGCTTTCCTTTTGTGAGTAAAATACATCGGGTAATCATTCAGCGTGAGCGTTTGCAGAAAAATCTCCTTCAGCTTGCAGAGTGTCAGTAGTTTAGACCTTTAACTCGCTACCTGCCCAATAGGACATGCTGCTTTGCTTTTGATTGAACGGAACTGTCAAAGTTAACGCACCGACTATTCCAGGGCTGTTTCTTTTACAGTGTCAGTGGGACTGACTCATGTACTTTTCTTACGATGTCAACATTCGTAACAATTATTCGGCCTTTGATTCTTAAGTCTTGGGTGAAGTTATTGTACGACGAATTAAAAACGGACAGAACACTGTTCCTATTGGGATCCTCATTGTTTATGACCAAGTTTCTGTTTACTCGGTTGGGAATCAAATAGCAGGGGATTTAGAGACGAATCCATTGCCCCATCTCTCTCCTCAGATCAACCGGATTCGGGTTTCGATATCTTAGGCCAGAAAGTCCGAGGCTTCTTAGTCAAGTGAAAACGTCAATGTTGGCTGTTCGGTGTTGTTTTCAAATTTCCGTACAAACCACGTATACACTCAACGTATGTAATGAACAACCTCCTCGTGACTGTGGAAATTCCAATATTGCCTCCCTTGAAAGCAGTTTAATATTAGCCGGTTGGTAGCAGTAATAAACGACGAGTGTCATTTAAGCGCTTTCAACCCACCACAGTCGTGACTACTGACTGTCTTGGGTAGCGGCCACCATTCAGTCATCATTCGCACTATGTGAACCATGCCACTGGTATCAGTGTCCTTACTCAAGTGACAGGAAAACTACCAATAAGTATTGAATGAATGCTTTGAAAAACTGCTTGCTTGTTTGCAACAATAACACGCTATTTTTCGGTCACTTACAAAATCAGACGATTTTGACTACTAAACAACTGGGTGTTGTGTAACTAATCAGTAGGTCATATGGTGTAATTTCAAAGACTAACTACAGGGGAAAAGTGACTTTCAGTAATATTCACTCACATCAGCTCAACTACTGGAGTACACTATTGAAAAAACACCTGGGCGGAAGCAGTCCACATCAATCAGTTAAATTGTGTATGATGTGAAAAGGGTTTGGCTGTATGTCCATCTACGCACTGGTTGAATGATAAGGCTGCTGGTCCAGATAACCTCGTGCCAGCACTTTTCAAAGAAGGGGGAGAGGCTTTAGTAGAAGCTTTGACTCATTTATTTCAACTCGTGTGGACGACGGAAACTGTCCCCTCGAGTTGGGGTCACTCGATAATAGTGTTAACCACTAGTGTTAACCACCAGTGTTAGTGTTAACCACTGATGTATTGCTGTCTATGATGATGATGATGATGATGATGATGATGATGATGATGATGATGATGATGATGATGATGATGATGACNGCCAACTGTGATAATTTTTTTGAAAATACGTGTTGAAAACAGGAGAACAACGATGTAGGGACAATACTTTTTATCTGTGTTTGACTGACACATTATTGACACAAAGATGAAAACAGTAACCAAAGTGAATGAGAAAATCGGTATACTTGCTAACGATTACGCAAACATTGTTCTAACTTGTGAGCTTCCACGGTTGTGGGCAATGGGGTGTTGAGTATTTGCAAGAACTTCTACCGAGCACAGAGGTCAGAGTTAAGCAGCCGAACACTAATGGTCTCGATAACGATCAAAATTCGGAATCTACACATTTTACTTCGATTTTTTGGCATTCTGCAAACTTCCTGAAAACTATCTTTCTTACTGACAGAATGGTTAAAGTCAGTCAGACAAACAACAATCGCGCTTGGAATTCTCTTAGTCGCACTACCGTTCAAACATGCAGAATGATGTTCGAGCACTCTATCAAACAGTCGCTTTGTAGTACGACCAGTGTATGGTGCGCGATGCCAGCAAACAAGCTAGTGTACACAACAGCTAGTTGTAGAACATGGAAGTCTGTCGTTAAGCTTTGACATGACAAAGAGGTCAGAACGGAAGCTGACGCACAATTCGTTTGCCATATAAAAGGTGTCGACTGATTTCATAAGCTTTCTTGTGATAAATTCAGTCATAAGGCCTCATTTGACCAAGAGGTTAATTAACAAACATCTCTGCTTAGCAGATGACCTGGGTTCCAGTTGGGCCGCCTGCTTTCCTTTAATGAATAAAATACATCGGGTAATCATTCAGCGTGAGCGTTTGCAGAAAAATCTCCTTCAGCTTGCAGAGTGTCAGTAGTTTAGACCTTTAACTCGCTACCTGCCCAATAGGACATGCTGCTTTGCTTTTGATTGAACGGAACTGTCAAAGTTAACGCACCGACTATTCCAGGGCTGTTTCTTTTACAGTGTCAGTGGGACTGACTCATGTACTTTTCTTACGATGTCAACATTCGTAACAATTATTCGGCCTTTGATTCTTAAGTCTTGGGTGAAGTTATTGTACGACGAATTAAAAACGGACAGAACACTGTTCCTATTGGGATCCTCATTGTTTATGACCAAGTTTCTGTTTACTCGGTTGGGAATCAAATAGCAGGGGATTTAGAGACGAATCCATTGCCCCATCTCTCTCCTCAGATCAACCGGATTCGGGTTTCGATATCTTAGGCCAGAAAGTCCGAGGCTTCTTAGTCAAGTGAAAACGTCAATGTTGGCTGTTCGGTGTTGTTTTCAAATTTCCGTACAAACCACGTATACACTCAACGTATGTAATGAACAACCTCCTCGTGACTGTGGAAATTCCAATATTGCCTCCCTTGAAAGCAGTTTAATATTAGCCGGTTGGTAGCAGTAATAAACGACGAGTGTCATTTAAGCGCTTTCAACCCACCACAGTCGTGACTACTGACTGTCTTGGGTAGCGGCCACCATTCAGTCATCATTCGCACTATGTGAACCATGCCACTGGTATCAGTGTCCTTACTCAAGTGACAGGAAAACTACCAATAAGTATTGAATGAATGCTTTGAAAAACTGCTTGCTTGTTTGCAACAATAACACGCTATTTTTCGGTCACTTACAAAATCAGACGATTTTGACTACTAAACAACTGGGTGTTGTGTAACTAATCAGTAGGTCATATGGTGTAATTTCAAAGACTAACTACAGGGGAAAAGTGACTTTCAGTAATATTCACTCACATCAGCTCAACTACTGGAGTACACTATTGAAAAAACACCTGGGCGGAAGCAGTCCACATCAATCAGTTAAATTGTGTATGATGTGAAAAGGGTTTGGCTGTATGTCCATCTACGCACTGGTTGAATGATAAGGCTGCTGGTCCAGATAACCTCGTGCCAGCACTTTTCAAAGAAGGGGGAGAGGCTTTAGTAGAAGCTTTGACTCATTTATTTCAACTCGTGTGGACGACGGAAACTGTCCCCTCGAGTTGGGGTCACTCGATAATAGTGTTAACCACTAGTGTTAACCACCAGTGTTAGTGTTAACCACTGATGTATTGCTGTCTATGATGATGATGATGATGATGATGATGATGATGATGATGATGATGATGATGATGATGATGATGATGACTGGTTGAATATTCACTTGGTGCGAGTGGCTGAAGCAGTTTGTTGTTACAAGTTAAGCATCACTCATGATAAATCACAGTTTGCGCACCTACTTAGCCAGTCCCCTTCGACAAGAATTCTTATACCGAAGTTTTCCATGTTAGTGCCGGTTGGTATCATATAACGTTGTCATGACAGAGACTTGCATATTGTAATTCAGTCGTGTCTACTGTGAGGTCAGTGTAGCATTCATGAACGTGGTTGTTTCCTGAAAGCATGACTAGTGTCCAACTCTCCGCTATAACTAGGATAGGCAGCGCTGAAGGGTTCTAACGAGGACGAAACTCTAATCTAGTGCTTCTTCTCGAAGAAGGTTAACTGAACGGTCCATAGAATTGCGGAAGCCATAAACAATTCTGTGACTTTCGATTTCTATCAACCAAAATCCGTTTGTTATTATTACTGTTGCTGAGGTCTCGTCGCCAACACGTGATCTTTTCTGAATGTCAATCACTTGATCGATCGTTGGTTCCTCCGACTCAACAGAATGTGGTTGATTTTGATGTGTTGACCATTCTAGACTGAACACTGACGATCGACTAGAATACGGTAGACAGACTGACCACAAAAAGCTAGCTGAATAGCATGCACGCGGTGAGCGATTCGAGGGGGACATTTCTGAAATGGAAGTTGCTGATAATCTAGTCTGATCAGCTGAGAAGGAATCACTGGGTTTTTCTGGACCACATTTTCAACTGTCTGAGCCACAACAGCTTGATGCAAAAACAATTACTATCACTTTTGTCCGTCCTGAATGAGCAATCATCTCAAAACGTTAGTACGGTGGCTGAGTGGTGTAGCTCTATATGGAAGTTAAATTTATCCTACAAGATAAACACCGTCCATTCCAGTACTACTTCGTACTGGCTGAACTTACAATTTTTGCTAACTGTTTGAAGTGCTGGGGGTTCAGTGACCAATCAGTTGATGAGGTAACAGACAAGCCGGGTTCATGCAAAGTCCATTAATAGAAGGATAAATTATATAGAACGAAAGTCGCCTAGGCGAACGAGGCTGAGAAGCGAATGTACACACGTGATAGTATGCCATTTTGTACGTTATGCCCGAGTGGGCTATGCGCTGCTAGTAGACCATGATCATGTGTGCTGCCTAAGAAGGTGCAATATTCAAAGTTGAGTTGTGTGTGATTAGAGGTAGAAACAGTCCAGTCCTTTTGTCATAGACCGTAATGAGTAAGAAAAGCAACAAGCACTGAACAAATATGCTAAGGTGATAGCTGATAATTTCCCGTGTTTCCCTACTGAGTAGGATTATGCAATATGCTTTTGACTGACAGAGGTCAAATTGCAGCATACAGAACCAAGACAAGCTGTCTGGTTTTGTGTACCTTATGAAAACGTAAACTCCGTCACGCCGTCATTAATGAACCGAGAGAACTGGTCGTCAAAGCTTCTCAACGGATAGGCAACTTAAGTCTCAAACCGGAGAAATGCACTACCTAGTCAAAAGACAAGCGCCAGCCAGTGAGACTTCAGGTCACAGATCAACAACAACATGAAATAATCAACCAGATTCCAGGTTGAAAACTTAACAGATGTGGGAAGTGACCAATCGGGCTTCGAGTGAAAAGTCTAAAAGCAACAAGAAATAACCAACCACAATCCAGGTCAGACGTTCGAAAGCAACAGGAGCTAACCATTTGGAACTCATGCTTATAGGTCTTGACCCCCGTCATGATACCGATCCATCTTGTGCATTCAAAATCCTGTTGCGCCATTCCAACCCGAGATTTTTTACGGTTTGCTGAAGTAGTTGCAATTAATCGACTCAAACCAGCTCTCTGTGTTCAGAAACAACTGTTCGTGAACATGACCCTTCCCTGGACTTAATATCTTAACCTAACTCGCCTATTGATTATCAACCCCCTCAAATCGCTTGTTTTAAAAAAATCCCACCCATGTTATTGTAAGTTTGGTATTGATGACTCGATACGAAATGCTTGCATCTACCAGTTTTCATGTTCTATCTGCTTTGTTCAAACAAGAGGAAGAGTTTACGAAAATCTACGAACCTGCAGCCTGAAGTCCAAACACCCAAACATTCGTGCACTGGTGGTCCCATATTGTTTAGTGGTGAAACGTTTGCAACGTAAATATTAAGTGTGACGGATAACCCAAACGCCTAAATCGTTAACTCGGGTTGCTAACATCATGATCAGTCCCGACAACCAGAAACCTGATAATCTCTGTGTTGGCTTGTAGTTGAAGTAAGTTCATGAGAGATCATAGGTCATCAACGAGTGGTTGTCAAACGTCACATTTGTACTATATGAAAAGCTATCAGGGTTTTCAGAGTTGAATTTTACTGCCCAGAAATCTGATGGTTTTGACCAATGAGTGATCGGCGTTGACTCTCAAGTGGTCAATTTTAGTTCCTAAACAGTAATAAACACTTGAGTGCAACTCGGGACAATTCCGGTCTAAGGTCAGTTACTTACCATTTCTTAACACCTAACAGTTGAGTAAGGTCTCTATTGGTATGAACGAATGGACATCGAGACTAGCAAATTGATGTGCTAGCAGCATTAAGTTTGATGACATTAGCATGAGAAATTGACCGTCATTCTAATGGTTTATATTTGCAACGATGAAATAGCAAGCCAACCGTGGGTTGGGTAACGTGGAAAGTTCGTACGAAGCACGGATGGTAAGGAGTTGTAATATGTGGGCGTAACCATTCACGGGATAAATTTCACGTTTAACTAGTTTACTAAATCAATAACAAGCTGATAAACCCAGCAAGAAGGAAACTCAAACCTAATACCCTGTTTCGAAGGACGTTAGCAGAAGGGTCTATCTGAGCAATGAACTGTCGATCAGATGTGTTCAATTTATGTCACCCACCAACCCCTCTGTCTCAGTGACTCACAACATTGCTCTAACAAATATTCCAGTATTCCTTTGATCTATTGTACCCTATACCCACTGGAGTTTATGATAATTTCCAAACCGTGATACGTCTACCATTTGAACGCAGCGGTTTTGGACGCTTCTTCAGAAATATGTCGCCTACGTGACTTTAAAAGATACAGTGTTCCCTTTAGATCCATACAAATACATTCCTGCAGTGCACCAATCCTCTCTATTGGTAACTTATACATAGGAAAATGGAAGTCCATTTATAGACGGTAGTGTAATATGACGTAATCAGATGTGTTGTTATACATCCGTGATTAAAGCCGTTGAAATTATGGCACTTTCAAAATTCTGAGCAATTAACCTTTTCAATGATTCCCTTAATTTCATCCATAGATAAGAGCGATATTTCAAGCTGGAGTCGTTTTGCTAAAGAGCGGAATATTTCAAACTACTGTAAACTTTATTCACTCTCATCTGTTACAGTAGTAAGTGAAAGAGTGAACGTTGCCTTTAGTGCTTCCTTTCAAAAGAAACTAGCTGAACAATCCATGGGAATGTAAGAGCCGCGATTGATTGTGAATGATGATCAATTCATATTAATCCTATACTCTGTCCGAGTTGTAAGAAATGTGATGTAGCCCGGTTGTAAAAATCAAAAATCTACATTCTACCTCGTCGAAACTCCTGATATACTTAGCAAAATATTTCTTTCCTGTTGATGTTTGTTACGATTTGGTGCAGTGGTGTACAAAGTGGAATGCATTAGTATTGTTGTTTAAAATGTTAGTCCAAAATGTTACGCATTGCTATTACCAAGGGACATTGTTGCATTGTTTACTCATTGTTTGGTCAGAATGACCCGATGGATGTTTCGCATGATTTTTGTTTTGTAAACTCAGACACGACGTATTTTCCAGTTGCGTGCTTAACGTACTTGCGCACCCACGGTGCAACCCTAAATCCATCGATTTGACAAGAACTAAAATCCAGTCAAAACTGTTTTCTGTCAAAGCAGATTGAACAGATTAAGCAGTTGCGGCGTTTACCACTCAACTCACAGCGTGTTCTACAAAATCCGTTTCCGGGTAATCGCGATTTTCATGAAAATCCGGAGAAATATTTGTGTTAAAAAAATCCTACTAGAGGCGCTGTTTTACCATGAGTAGGCTTAATCAAATCTTTTGAAATTCGTAATCCGTGAAGCTTTTAATGTCCTTGGGACACTTATAAAACTGTCATCTCCAGAATCGAGGGTTTCTGTGCGAAAATTGCATCCTCTGATTGGTTTACACTCTTGTGTTTCTATCCTAATAATATGATTATACTACTGATTATTTGAGTATTTTCCCCTGGTTCTCGCTATTTAGCTTCCTTTTTATTCCAACTCACAAATACCGGTGGTTCTTCAACAATTTTCCACCGCATACGTACTGTACTATTGTGCTGTAGATGACTTGGAAACGACTGCCGGTGAAATCGGCATATTAAAAAGAAGTTGAAACTGATTTTGCGCAGAAACTCGTTCATATGTTTCAAAGGTCGGAGTTACCAATTATTACAGTATGTAACAAGAAAATTTTAACAAAATGAAGAAACTGTGGAAATGTTAAGAAAAAATATCAAAACAACCATTTTTCGAAGAAATTCAGAAGAGGTAAACAAACGGAACTTGTTTAGGCTAGAAAGTCATTGCTGAATACGCTAACCTTCACACGAGCGTGTTATCCCAACAAGTGAAGGGCTGGACAAGCTGCAGGTGACTAAATTTAATGGGAACCTTGGCGAAGAGAATCGAGATGAAACAGTCGATATGAGACGATATGAGTTGTTGGAAAACACCACAAGTTCGCAATCAAGAGGATGAGTGCATCAACTTCGTAAAACCGGACTGTTTCAAAAATGCCTTACAACCTTGTGCAACCCTAGCGGACACAAAGGGGTGTGTGGAAGATATGTATTACCTTCACTAGATTTGCCCGGCTCAGATAACGAGCAAATGAGAAACCGAAACCGTAAAATGACTTAATCCCGATCACAGTTCAGTACATCCTCAAAAACTCGGGATTGACAAGCATGGAATCACATTTCTTTCCACCTGAAGCAACAGTTTTGACTCACCTACCAGAGGCCATTGTCATCAGTGTGTTGAAACATCGCCACAGAATGGAACTTGTGCAATGTACGATACTGTGCTATCAGGACATGTTCTTCATCCCACTGGATTCATGGAAAGTGAGCAGGCTAGCATAACAAAGCATGTCTGAAAAACTATGCCTATTCTGGTGTTGAAATCAAATAAGATATCTTTGGTGTGATGAACCGTCATGTAAACACTGAAAAAAACCAAACAGACTGGTTCCCAGTGTCCACATCAAGCAAAACATGCACGCATCTGCGCACTTGCAGAGAAAACAGATGTTCAAGTTTAGTTAGCCTCGGGTAACCGGTTCAGGACTGATACAGAGAAAACGCCGCTGGCCCCCCAACTGTCATTACGTCTATACATGTGAAATAGCCTCTCAGCATAGATTATCTGGATGGCCCTTCATAAATATTCATTCTTTACTTACCGAATGGTGAAAAGAACTGACGACACCTGTCATTTCTTCTGCTGACTGCACACTTTGCTGTGGGGGTGAAATATGGTTTATCGAAAAGTAGACACTTCTAACAGTACAGATTCGTTCTGAAACGAGCTGCCCTTTGATGCACCCCAACGAAATCCCTCAATCTGTAACAGAAATGTGACACTGAAGTATTTAGGTCATCCTCGTGAGAGTGTAGGTGTAGTAACTGTTTTTGTGTTACGTCCATGTGGATAAAACAACCAGCAGAGTAACCAAGGAAGACGGATTCACTGTTTCTAGTTAAATAACTTTGGTTTAAATCACCATCGCCTTGCATTTTGGAAATATCCATGAGACCGTTGCATCAATCACACTTGTAATTCCACATATACTGTTCCATTTGGCTGTTTTTAGCAAAATAGCTACTCAGCAATCCGTCTTACATGTTCCAGCTGATGGCCGAATTTGGGTCTGTGACTGCCAGCACACGCAGCTCCACGGTATTGTGTTGAGTAGGGTGAATAGAACACACATTTGACCGGTACCGTGAAATGAGGGTAACAACACAATGTTTTGCTAACTTTTGATCGTCACATATTCCCTCGGTGCAAGCATCGGCGTGCAGCAAGTTACCAGCGAGGATCAAGATGTTCCATATTCGACTCAAATCACCTATTCGATGGAAGCTGTTACTCTTCACTGTTTGTCCCACAGTGTGATTCTGAAGACGCCCAAATGAGCCTACTTTGGGAATTTTGATGAACGGGATGAGAATCCAGCTACAGCTGCTGCGGTGATGGGGAAAGAAAGTTTGGAAATATTCAAGCAGTTGAACATAGACGGCGAAAGTGAACATACAATTAGTGATACTATTTTCTCTTATATGGTTCGGTTAATTTCGCAAACCTGTGCATGTAACGGGGTTAGAATTGACTGATTTCTTGATTGGAGAACATTCACCTAAATAGAAATCACACACTACCTGATGCGAACAGAACTGTACTCACGAATCCTTTCAGATAGCCGTCTTGTGGTTCTCCCAACGTAACCCGCTTGACAACAACAGGTGAGATGATAAACACAAAAGGACGAAGTAAACCTAGGCAAACTATCTTTGAGGTGTGGCACCAGTACCGGGCAGGTATTGAACAATAAGATAACCCGTGCTGGTGGGTAGGCCTTCTCCACTGCATTGCAAACTCGGCGAGTGACAATTTCACTGGTAGCTTCAACCTTGTATGACAGAGTGATAAAAATGGGTTTTTTATCCACCGTCTGGACAATTTCATGCCTCACTTTTGGTTGCATGTTTCTGTCCAGAAACCGCTGGGGATATCCGTTTAGACTCAGCACATCCCGAACGTGCTGGAGTTCATTGGATAAGGTGTCTGGCGTGCATATCCTTTGCGCTCTGTTTGTTAAGCAACAAACCAAATTTCGCTTATACTTCAACGGAACAAAGCTGCAAAAGTGTGTGTACTGGCCAGTCCACGTTTATTTCCTGTGAACTGACCTTCGAATTGATCCGTCAGTTCTACGAAGCATAGTGACATCTAAAAACGATAGTTGGTTGTTCGTCTCTATTTCAATAGTGAAAGCGATGTTGGGGTGTGCACGATTGAAATCAGCTAGTAGAGACCGTGTATCGTCCTTAACGTTTATTAGGCAAAATATATCGTCTACGTAGCGTCTATAGAGACAGCAATTATCGACGACGTGACGTAGTTCATTGGTCTCTAGTTTGGCCATGAATATATCTGCGAGCAACGGGCCTAACGGGGAGCCCATTGCTACGCCATCACATTGCCTATAGAGGTTTCCATTGAATTGAAATTGAACGTTTGAAGTGCAGAATAGTAATAGCTCTTTCAATTCAGCGATGGGAATACCGACGTTGAGTTGCCCGTTCACAATGTAAGCGCACAGATAATCAATAGTTTCTCTTAACGGCACGTTTGTGAATAACGAGGTTACGTCTAAGGAAACCATTTTGTTACTCTTGATATTCAATGAATCAACCACATCCACGAAGTCAAAAGTATCCTTTAAACTGAATGGGGTCAGTTGTGCTTTGATTGGTTCCAGTAGCTCCACAAGCCACTGGGCTAAAGCATGATAAGGAGAATTGTACATGTCGAGGATCGGTCTTAAGGGCACTCCATCTTTGTGAACTTTAGGGAGACCATAAAGGCGTGGGATGACCGTCCCTGTTGGTCTGATGCGCTCAAAGGTGCATGCGTCAATCAAACCAGATTGTTTCATATCACGGAGTAATTTGGATAGTTTCTTCTCTATAGCTGTTGTTCTATCCTTATCATTTTTCGTCTTAGTAAACTTTGATCTGTCGGACAATACAGCTGACATTTTTTCCACGTAATCGGTTTTATCCAATAGAACGATGCCGGAACCTTTATCTGGTATCGTTCATAGTACGTTTGTATTAGCTCGTAACTCTCTTACAGCGTCTAAATGTTCCTGTTTTAATAGACTGCAATTCGGTACCTTGCTATTCACGTATTTATAGCATGTATTAACGAGGGTAGACTTGCAGTGTTCCGCGTTAAATTCTGAAGATGGAACGAGTTCACCCAGTTGTTGGTGCAGGTTTTCAAACTGAACTTCAGTGTCTAGTCGGTTACATTTAGATTTCGGACAGCAAAATTTGGGGCCTAGCGATAGCACTTCTAACATCGTTCGATTCAAAATGACAGACGAATAAATGTGAACGTACCGTTGTGGGTCGTTGGGAAACTGAGCTTGTGGTTTGACGGGGTTCAATCCAGTAATCAACTTAGTTCTCTTCTTCTCCACTCGCCGTTGTACTTCCGAATGGAAACAGATTCATCTCCTCTTCCGAGGGTGATTCGACAGCACTCAGACGTTGAGACTGATTACGGTTCAGTTCGTCGATCTTTGCTAGACACGAGTCTCTTTCGTTCCTGACACCGGTCATCAAATTGATCCAGACGAAGCCTTCCGAGTTATCTACAAGGTTCGTCAATCCCACTCCAGAGGTGTCAGGTTGCGACTGTTTTCAACGGCCGAGGCTATTGCCATCAGACTCTACAACCCCTGTCTGTGTGCCCAAAAACAGTTCGTGCAAACCCTACATCTCCCTTGGCCAACTATTTCACAGCCACTTGAAACTCAAGCAAGCGTGAACCACTTGACACCGAGAACTGTACTCGCTCGACATCAGTCAGTCAAAAACGGTGGTCATCTGCTACTTCGAGCTTGTTCATAAGTGGTGGCGTTCAGAGAAGTTGTTTGGACGCGTATCAAATTCAAACAAACGAATAGTTTAAATCAAGGTTGTGGGATATGATAAGGAACGGGTCAGTCGAAACAAAACAAGTTTCTTGCCTAGTGGTCATCTTTACTGCACACAATAATGTTTCTGTAATAGAACAATACTATCTTTTTAATAAATAAAGATTTCGTAGTGTCGGCCTGTAGTTGATACTTGGTGGGAGAATGTTTTGACGAGTCAAAACAGAAGGTAAGAGTTAGTGAAAATTATTAACCTTTTCACAAGGTGTCAGTAAAAATGACTCATGTGGCACTGCATGGCAAGAATATTTTCATACTAAAGGTTTCAGTCACCCGAAATGACTGAACTAGTTCGCTGAGACATCGCCGGATAGACTGTGAAGCTGTGGGCAGTCTCAGTGAATTTGTGCGAGGTGTAATCTCCTAACTCTCTTAATTCAACGCAAAATATTGAAATGTAGATTAATGTAATTCGCTTATAACAATACCTTATAGACAGTTATGTGGCCCGTGACATTCCGAATGCGAGGCTTAAACGTTTGTAATCATCCGTACCAATTTCACTGCATACACTCTACGACCTTGCCAAACACTGAACACTGTATACAAGTTTGTTAGTTACAATAAAATTACGTAAGTATGCCCTTTGTTTCCTGACAGCTACAATTGAGGTTGTAAGTGAAAAAAGATGCATTTCCTGTAATCCGACGAAATTGTCTCCGGTCCCAAAAAAACGTAACAAACGAATCAGGTTATACTTTCAAATTGAATGGTATTCACATGTGATCACATTACATGCAATCAGACAAACTTTCCGAGTAGTCCGCGTCAAACAAAGGCACTAAGAGAGAATGAAACGTTTGTTAACGCGCATCAATCGTGTACATCTTTATCTGCAATGAGGCTGGAGTCGAATCTACGTGCTGCAAACACCAACTATTTTGGTAGTACCGAGTAAAACTTAAAGAAGCAGTGTGCCAAAATAAATTCGAAAAACTTCATGATCGTCTTGTAAGATTTGTGCCTTAACATTAGTTCGTTCTCTTCTTGGGCATGTGTGTAAAATGACGTACGAACAACTGAACGCGGAAGCACTAACAGATAAACAATTGAGTCGAAAAACCATCATTCATTTCAAGATGTGGATCAATCATAAGTGAATAATCAAAGTCGACACAGTGCAAAGTTAGTTAGAAGGGATGAATGATAGTCAGAAGCGTATGCCCCAATTAACTGACTTATCATAACATAAAAAAGTGTGTTTTATCTGAATCTCTATCTAGGGGATGCATTCCAATCAATCGAAAGAAATATGATCCACAAGGTTTGAAAGGGTGTAGGTTAATCGGTTCGAAGAGATGCTGTGAAACAGGTCTCAGGAGGTAGTCATCATGCACCTACTGTCTCCCGAAGCTATGCAACTACGAGGCTCAGCCGAAGTCTATATTGCTATTAACAAATTCCCCACAAAATGGTTTGCGTCCATTTGGACAAGTCCATTGTTTACGAGGCGTTTAAGCTTATCGATTGCGTGAGTGATGTGAATTTTGCTGACAGAATTAATCAGATACATCTTTGTTTTAGTTATACGATGCTCCCAACCTATGCATTTAGTGTACACTGTTAATCCCAAATATATGGTGGAGCTGATAGTGCCTCCATTGTACACGATGATATTTTGAGGTCTTAAACGGTTTTGACATGAAAACACTGTTAACTCAATGCGTCTAGATAAGAGGTAGACGGATGACACGTCAGTGGAGTGTAAGTCTGGGAGACAAGTAGAATCTCTGCAACTTACATCCTAATCTTAATTTAGTCGTGAAAATCAGAGAACAAAACCATTTGTCCCTTTAAAATTCAGGTAAGATAGGCTTGTAGGCAGATCTGTCGCTAGAAGCATTCACTGAAATAAAACGTGGTCTGGTCCATCGGTGCAGCTGAGAAGTTCGAGACAAACCACATACAAATGCGGGTTCGTTCAAAACAGAACACAAATATTTTTTCGCATGGAATTTCTTGAAGGGCGTGGTTTTATTCCAGGTGATCTCATCACCCGTTTTATCTAAGAACAATATAGATCGCTGAAATCCCGATCTGCCCTGCCGACGGTATAACAGGAACTGGTGTTCGTATCTGTCCACTACAAAAAGGGTGATGTAGCATTCTTAATAGGAAGTCAGCTGCATCCCTAAACCGCGCATTTACGCAGACATTTACGCAAGCCAGTTGTACTGCTGCACACTCCCGAGGGTGCATCACATATCCATAATTGCCGAGACAGAAATTATTCCCAAACTCATCTGCACCCACGGTTGGCGGTTGGCATTCAGTAAGGTCACTTTATACTCGAATCTCGGAGCATTTCTGTGTTGTTAGATGGCATTTAATCCACAACCTAGGAATATTGCTCACTGGTTAATCACTATTGGAGAGGAAAACACAAGATGTACGATGTTGTACAGGTTGTTGTTCAGTCTGGGCAAGTTCTTCAGCTGGATGGCACTCTTCATCCACGACCAGTAACTGCGCCGCAGTATACAATGAGGTTTACTGCTTGAGCTGTTTAGTATTGACTAGATTCATCCACGGTTTTGTCACATCACTGTTACTATCGTACCTGGTTCACTTCCAGATGGGGGATCCCAATGCAAAAAACAGAAATATATTATTCTAGTTAGACTCCAAAGTATAAAACGGCAACCTTTCAAGATGGCTTCTGATTAACATAAGTGGGACGAGGAATAAAGTAGCGTTGAATCACACGCAGCGCCAAGCAGATCTTCTCCTCCCAAGTGAAAAACAGATCTAGTGATCACACCGATCGTGCCAAACTTCGTTTATGAAATTACCTCGACCACCAACTTACAATGTGTAGCGAAGGCAATCCACACTCGATTATCGGAACATTGCCCATATTGCATCCGAGTGGTCAAAGTAGAACAGCGACGAGTGACATAACAGTGCATCCGCAAGAATCCCGTATTCAAATAGGTCCCACAGAGACATTCTGTGTTAACTGACAATTCAAGAATGAACATTCCCTACTATTTACCGGAGTGCTTTCAATATACCAAACGGAAGCATCTTTTGTGTGCTTTGTAACAACTGATAGTGAACCCGGTATTGCTTTGGTAACACTACATAATCTACAAGACAAGTTATTCCTGCTCTATTCAGTTTCACCGTTCATTTCCCTTGGGATCCTCGTTATTCAGCTCGTTGTCCACCGTACGGTTAATACATATTGATTTTTGTGTAATTTGCTTTCGAACAGTTGACCAAATACTTAAGCGTTTAATCCACATGCTGTCTCGTGTATTATCACTCAGTATTTTGGGTTGACTGTGCTATGTATCCACTGCTGTCAATCTTGATTACTCACTTATAGGACTAATCTATTTCTTGGACTGACTGTTGATTGCCCACTCAACGCGTTTGCTTGTAAGCGCTTAAGCGTTCATCTGTTCGTATATCATTTTGCGTATGGAGATGAAAAGAGAACATAATTATGCATAAGCATATATCTTACGCGACACTTAGCGTTTTCCATATAATATTCAGATTGATATGGACACTCACAGATGTATGATGTGAGTTTTGTTCTGAATTAGTTTTTCGACCTTTAAGTTGTATTTTGAGAGAAACTGCTAATCAAACCTGTTTGAAATCCGAGTTCTTACTTGATACCCTCTTGGATGAATTACATGAGCGTGACTTCGGAGAATGTCCAGAGCATAACCCGTTTACAAAAACAAGGGCTGCTTTCAATTCGTACTGTAGGATAAGCTAAACCGAGTCAGTAGTAGGCTTTATATATCAGAACAGATGAATTTTTAGTGGGTATAGTAACAGATCTGCCGGCACGTTTCCGTAAACCCATAGACGTTCATTTGTTTGTAGTTTGGTTTTTGTATGTAACTGAAGAAGGAGAATGAAATGACGTACAAGTATATTGTATACACGATGAGAGTGACGTTTCTCAAACATCCTGAAACCCTAAGAACGACGAAATCATTACTTCAAGATACACAGCTGCAAACTTTAATCAATAGTAATCAGGATGCACTCTAAGTGGCAAGTAGTAACTGCCTCGTTGAATGCAATCTGTGACCCATGGTAGCAAACAGCTGTCGGGTTGAAATCTCACGTTACATAGGTTTTATAATTTTCCACTACATATAAATAATCGGTGGGTTTTACTAGTTACGAGGTGAGTGTTATTTATATTCTATCCTAAGTTTTGTATTCAAGTAGAGTTTCCAGATGGGCAGCTTCTAAAGGAAGGGCCGAACTCCAGCTACACTTACTTTATACACTTGTTCGAACAAAAGATTGAACTTCCTTTGTGAAAGAAAGTCCGCAATCGTTTGTCATAACTTAAACAACACAAAAATGAAAGAAGGGAAACGCTGTGGAAACCCTTCATTAAAAATGAGAGGGGTGTGAATGTTGGAACTAAACAGTGAGAGCATACACTGTCAAAGACGTATGAGCCACTGAATGAATGTACATCGTTTCCATTAGAAGCTCAGTAAGAGTAAATTACTGCCAATTACCGCTGCCTGGGGGGGACAATAATGCTAAGAAAATTTCAGCATCCAGAAAAAAAGTGGAGTTGAAATCAGTCGTCACCCCGTTAACCTTCTGGGCAAGCGATTCAATTCAGTAAAAGAAACTAAGGAAATTCTCAAACAGGTGAAAAAATGATGTATAAATTCTTGCGAGAAAACTCGGAGATAAGAATATGTAGAGTCACGAGGAAACTTGTGATCATCAGTTAGTTGCTGAGGATTGGATCACTTCGAGAACGGTTGGGTAGGCCTGCCTGTTGAGGAGTAAGCATCCTTAAACTGGTGATGGATTTCCAGTCATTTTTCAGTGGTGCAGGTGAATTTAACTCAATCAGGTTAACAGACCCAAATGGATTCTACTGTCTAACTTTCACTGGAGTTCATCTTAACTATAATGAAAAAACCACAAGATTTTCCAGCAGAATTGTGTTCAGATGAGGTGACTTCAATAAAGAATTTACCATAGAAGTGAAAGTTAATCTAATTATTTGTTCACGCCTTTTATGGGGCTTCAAAGCATCGTTCCTTTCTAGACTGCATGCAGATGTGACAGGTGAACTTGGACCGTGGAAATTAGGATACAGTAATTACAATCCAGAATTGTGGATTCAAAAACAGACTGTGATTATGCCTTAGTCACCGTAGCAATCACTGTTCTTATAGTCAACCGGTTTGAGGTCAGTGATCCCCTAATTGAAAGTGTATCCGTTTATTGAAGTTGTAAACCCCGGTACTCACTGTTTGGGTGTATGAAAGAACTCCTTCAGAAAGAAACCAGCAGTGCGAGTTGTTAACCGTTTGTTTGCACTTATATCTCTCACACACGTATCCATTAACCATACACAGTGATTAATTAAAAGCAAAGCGTGCTAATGAACTCAGATTCAGTTCAACTGCGATGCTAGTGAGTGAGTCAGCGTCTGTTACATGCAGAAAAGTGTTCAACATCGCTTGTTCAGTACATCTTCTTTGCTTCTTCCAGGTGCTAATTCTAGCACTTCTGGTATCATGACATTGACCCTGACTTTGCCAGTATGCACCACGTTTAATTACTGCTCTTGTTGCCATGCAGCCGTTATAGACGATCCGTGGTCTTACATATGCAACAGACGACAACAAGCAGACTGCTAATACTACGGAACATTGGCTGTTGCCGGGTTATTGAGTTACCCCGAAGGAAACTAATATTTCAAAGTATAGATTACTTACTTTTTCTGTGACAAAGTAGACAAAGTATTGTTTGAAGGGATATCGTGTATTCGTATCTGTTTATCAAAAGTGAGCAAAGAAGACGGGTGGTTTAATGTTGTTCCTGAGCTTTTAGCAGCAACAACCTTCATAGAAAATGCTCACATGATTGGGTTGTTCAATTAAAGGTGCTATGAACCGCCTCTCTAATGCGTTTTCATATTATGCTGTCCCTAAGGTACTCGATTTGGGATTAAAATATTTCGCTCTGTGTAAGAGGAGTATAGTGGGGTTTGCACCAACTGGTCACTGTAAGCATTGAGTACTTCTCTCAAAGATGAAGGACTCACGTTCCTGCCTATTCCTTTTCAGTCAATACGGTTGATGTAAGGAGAGCGTGACCTCTGTCGTTTCGTTTTACCGTGCTAACGCTTTGAATATTCAATCTCTCAGTAGTTGGTCTTATCCACTCTAAGCTAGTAGCTTGCCACGCGACCTATCTATCCACGGTAAACCACTAAGACAAGGACAGTCCACCGTTGTTACAACCGATGCGCTTGGTTGACCCTGAGACACGTGTTATTTATGGTGGATTGTTTCACACCTGTATGCACACCAAACGGATGTACTGAGGTGCTCTGGCGCATGTGCAACAGTGCTGAAAAAGCATGTTTATTGGAAGAACATTGTTATCGAGATAAGTGCATTAACAGAAACGGAATGAGCAACAGGGAGTCACTTGATGTGCCCATATAAGACAGGATGAAAATTTTTTTGCAAGGTGTCACCATCATACGCGCAGCAATGAACTCAAACTGTTACAACACATCCCATTGTAATGATAACCGTTCTCATGAAATATCAATCTAATCAATGGCACCTTAAGAAGAGTCAAAGACTGATTCTTTCTTAGTTGAGCTAACCGTCACCACCCTACTCATCCTGCTGTTCAAGTGCCCTTTGGGTAGTGTGTTAATGGAGGGGTTTTCTACCGAATACTGTGAATGCGCCACAGTTCCCTCTTTTTTCTCTGAGTTGAACTAGAAACACGATCTACACTAGTGTGTGCCTCCATTAATGATTGGGTGAGCAGTCAGACAAGTACACCTTTGAGGTCGTATGACGCAAACCTTTTGTCTCATTTACAACCTACATTCGCACATTAATGAGCGCGACAATCAAAACCAATCTATGACGCATTACTGGAACACAGGATCAATTTAATCATATTCAACTACCTGAGTATCACATGTGTTTTATCTTAGACACACACACACACACCATTACGTATTCGACTAATATTCCGGTTTGAGTAAGCTGGATGTGTGATTTATTGTTCTCTCACACGTGTATGCTACTCAGAGGCGGAATAAAAACGACAATAGTTCCGATTAAAATTAATGGAATTGAGGGACTACCTGATTCACAGTGAAACCAAACTAGTCTAGAGGCCGTTGGCTGTTGCATTACACAGCATGAACACAATAATCTAATGGTCTCCAGAGTGGGCAGATGGCCTCCCAAGAGGGGGTAATGAGAGACTGAATTACAGGCGAGACAAAGTGGTCGAACCCACAGATTATTGAACAGTGCTACCACGGGAATGCACAAGATCAAATCCCACTTTTACAATCATCTGCTAATTTCCGTAATATGTTTTGAGTAACATAGATTTCTGTCCCTCGTTGATGCGGATGAGGTTACGATGCTTCTCAGAATCTCCTGGACACAGAGGCTAGTGTTTTTTGAAAACGGTACAAAATCCTATCAGGAGCGTAGTGGTTCGCTGGACACTGGACCAATGGCATTTGGAAGCGATATTGCTTTTTACACGGGAACTGTCTGCAAATTAGGTAAAGATACTTCGCAACTGCGAAGCTCTTAAATGAAGCTCATCAAACCCGTTTTGATTACATGCCTTCGTTATTTCCTCCCTTATCACAGGTAGGTACAGAAGGGATAGTGCGCATAAAGCAACGAACAGGTACATGTATCGTTGACGACCTCCAGTGAAAGTGAAACCTGAGTGTAGTGTTACACATCGAAGTGGAATAAACGAAAAGCTTAGCTGAACACAACAAATGCGATCACCTGTGAGTTGTATTCAGATTGCAACATACTAAATCTTTTAACTTCAATTAATAACCATGACCTTCGTGTAAATATTGGTAGGATTGGTATATCAGGTTGGCGAATTTCGTGTTCACTCGCTCACTCTTTCTTATACCTCAGTAGTTTTTAGTTATAAGGTATTTTCGTTTCCAACAGAAAGTCATCGGCAGTACAGAAACGGTTCACTCGGGTCGATTGTTCATACTGTCGTATCCTTAAAAGTATTCTTCCCATTTAGTAAGTGCACGTGGAGAATTGGCATGTGTTCAGGACCGTGCCTCAGAAGGAACAACACAAATCCCGAACCACATTATGAAAAACAGCCGCCTTAAATCGGCGTGTAGTGTAGCGAATTTTTATGTAACCGGTGACAAATTTAACGATAACACATTCCAACCAGGGAAAAGTAGAGTGCTGCCCACATACTTAGACGTCGTGTGATCCCGTAAGCACATTATCTGCACTAGAACTTGCTATCTCGAATCAGCAATCGGTTGTACAGATTAGAGTGCATGCATCATTCAAAGCTTCGAACCCAACACTGCTTTTTCAGTTACACCTTTTAGCAAGCACTGAGCAAGCCGTTAGCCCTTATGTGACAATCAAGGTCGTACGTGGGATGGATGTTGTCAGGCTAGACAGGAACAGTCACAGCAGTCGGAGTTGAAGTTCCTAATCGTGTGATTGTTAGAGAGGCGTCATGAGCATTCATCCACAAAATTCTCACCTGAGTTTCGGATTTCAATGAAGGTACATTTCTGATCAGTTCTTCTTCCGGTCTGTATGATTGAACTGGTACTTATTTGCGGAGTATAATTGACGCAAACCTGCGACATGTCTTTAAGGATAATGATATTTAGTAAACACAGATGAAATAGTGAATCAAGGATTACATAAAACAAGAGAAGAGTATTTGGCGTGAGTAGAAAAGGGTGGTAACCAGCTGAAGTATAAGATTATGGAACAAGGAGAAAGGATTAGGGTAAGTGGAGGCTGGGGTGGAGTCCGAGCGACGATAATCAAGTCAGGGTGGTGTAACACCCACAAGGCGTAAATATGTGCACTGCCCCATTTTCAGTACATTTGTAACACCATCCCACCTCCATATTTATCGACCTCCTCTTCATTCACTTTAGCCTACTGTCGTCTCTCTCAACGCTATCTTTCGTTATCTCGGCTACATTTGCTGAAAAGCCCCACTGAGCATTAACTGTGTAACTGTATTCCTGAACCTCCCACACCAACGTATTTATTCTTTAGTTTTATTCAAAATAGCCCATCGCATGTGAATGTTAATTAGCTCAATGTTGTTATCTTATGCCCGTAGAGCTGTGGAGAAATATTCCGTCAAAACACTATTTCAGTTGGAATAGTATGGGGGGGGTAAATTTTATGCACTTATAACCAGGGAGGAAAAGTACATAGTGTAACATGGGCTATGCACTTGCTAGAACTAAAGTCTATCCGGAGAAACAAATCGGAAGTGGGAAACTGTGGGATGATATCATTTCTTGCACTCTGCATTCTGTAATGTACAACTATTGAAGCATCCCCTTTTGGTACTTGCCTAATCGCTTGACCCAGAACCGAGAAGAGAAAAGATGCAGCAACAGCGTTTATTGGAAGGGCGTATCGAGTCAGAATTGGACCACAGATGATCTAAGTTTATGGAGTGAAATGATTACCGTACATGGCCGACAAGACGCATAGCAAGTAAAACGGGACGATCATTTATGGCAGTTAGAGCATTAGAACTAATCGCGTTATAGGGGGCATCGGAAAGTAAACGCAACGAAACAGTCAAGATAAGGTACGAGCATTTCATCGCATGGCTGCAGTCTGGTTTATTGAGTGAGCTAATATGGATCAATCCGTGCGAGGCCGGATTGATCAACCGATATGACGTGATTCCTCTGGCTGCCTAGTTAAAAGAGGCGCCCTTTAACAACCACCAACTGAATGAATCACACTGAATCAGAACAACGAACAGAACCAAAGTACTGTTTCTGTGATCAAAGTAATCTAAAACCAAAAGATATTCAACAGCACAGTGAGCTGCTTCTTGATACATAAGCTCGGTTCTAGATACGTGATTAGCAGAGCTTCGATCAGTTTTACCGGATATGAACTTTGGTTAGGTAATGAAACTGTGTAGCAATAAGATGGATCTATGGTTTGCCGACTTTCGAGTAAATGAAGAGCAATCGACCACGCAGGCAATTGATCGCTGGCCGAAATTCTAATCCGTAGAGACATTTGTTCAACTAGCCATTTAGGAATGTGTCCAGGCATTCGAGCTGTTAAGTCCTTTTCAGTTCTTCCTAGGTAGCAGGCACCGCAACTACATTTGAATGCAGAAATACGGTGAGAACTGTTCAGAAATGGTTTGACCATCTTCGTGAGAAGCAGTGGTATTTATTTTATGGTGGCTAACAATCGCAGGGGGATGGTGGTGTAATACGTTCGTCCGACACGTTTGTCTGAAGAGCACTGTACCTCTGTACAGCAATATAATAAGTGCTGGCTTTTTTTAGTTTCGTGTGTCCAGTAGTAAAGTACATCTTCTACAGTGGCACTGGACAAAATTCAACAGGTATATATTTTTCCATAGTGTTTTTTGTTTTGACTTCATATGATTCGTTCATTTTGCTGTACATCACAGAATGCATGCTCTTGGCTTACGAGAGTGTAAGAAACGATATTGTACAATAGCTTTCGTCTTTTGATTCGTGTTTCCCAATGCATTGAGAAACTAAGTGTTTTACCTCTATTAGTCCCTTCCAAGTGATCGATAAACTGCCCGCCATCACAGTGTGTCTATCCTGTGCTCAGAGTCGATTTCATCCTTCAGTGGGTGCTTGAGGCTTCTACAACGTAAGGCGTTCCTTTACTACTATATGAAATGTCATAGTTGGGCTAAATATTGTTAGGGAGAAGGAGTGACAAAAAACGGGCTCGAACTCATACCTGCATTGTCGAGGTTCAGTGTTCGCAATTGCTTGTTTGTTATCTATTTCACATAGCGTTGTCTGTGTGTTACACCATCGTGTTAACAGTTACACATCGGAAAGTTATGCACTCAGCGTATTTCGACTTTCCTACGAAATCACATATTCCTTTAGCACTCGGTAGATCCGTGTGTGTAAAATAATGCGACTGTTGGTTCTTACTGATAACCCTCCACATAAATCACTTAAAAGTTCTCAACCTGTGAGAAATTACCTCACGTAAACTTTTGCGATATTACGACCGTGTCGACCGTACCACCCTGCTCGACAGGCTTATTCAAACGAGTATGTGTTGAGTTTCATGAGCAGTAGTACACTTTTGAGCACTTGACCTCTAACAAGGCAGGTTTCTGTAAACAAACTACACTCGGTTACCATAAACTGAACACCAGTCTACGTTGATCTAACCTCTCCAGGCCAGATAGATTTTTACAGTCAACCGCTTTCACAAAAAAAACAACAGACTCGAGTGTGGCTGTCGTCAGAACTCGCAATATTCAGTGTTTCTAGACTATTACGTCTAAACTCTCAGGCATACTAACTTGTGTTCTATGTTCAGGCTACCCGATCACATGGATAGGAGACACAGTAATCATCATTTTGGAGTATGAGAGCACGAACCGGGGTTCTGTGTCAGATCATGGTAAACATATTAGCGAGAGGAATTCTGTATTGATCTCCACAGCAATCTGCCATAACTACTTAGACTGTGTAGGAGGGAAAATACACAGGTTCACCCGTTCCTGCCCGTAGTGATCAGGGAATAGGATTTGGTGGACAGATAGTAGATACAAAGAAAAGTTATGAAAGAAAGTTGGATGCGCAAAGGAATAATGGCATGTTGCCTGAATTACTAACACAGTTGACAAACACAAGAGCAAGTCAGGAATCGAGCAGATAAATAGACAGATAACAAGAAGAACAGACACAAACATGCATACACATTCGGCGATCTGCGGGGTAGACTTGGAGTGGAGTGGTGGTCGAGAAAATCAAAGAGCTGGTTTGCCTTCGCGTACGCATCGATCGAGCAGAGTTTTGGACATCTCAACAAAGCCACTCGTGATCACATGTTGTGATGACCTTAACCGAGCATATCCACCTAGAGAGCAGTTAATCTGTTTCAAACACAGATTAGAGAGAATGGCTCCCTATTCTCCTTCTGCTTAGTAATGGAAGTGTGAAGGTTAGTCATTGACTAAGCGTGTATGTAATTTTGAACGGTAAAATTAAATCTCTTCCCAGGCATCTCACACGATGCAGAATTGGCTTCAAGATAAGGGTACAGGGTTTTCTTGACATCCCGTGTCAGAGCCATATAATCATTTAGATGGAGACGACAAGCCTGACCAACTGTTTCTGTATGCACAACGGATAGTACTTCAAGCTGAAATCGTAAATACCTCATTATGAAGACAAAGCACAGCCACACGAAGTTCGGTGAAATTAACCAAAAGACCCTCTACCACTTCGGGGTTTAATGAAACCAACTCGTTTGCAGATAGATTGTTAGATCATTCCTGCACACCTTTGATGATGATGGCCAAGGATTACAGCGATTTCGGTAGAAAACTCGTCAAAGTATCTTTGCGGATTCACAATCATGTAAAAAACTGGAGATATCGAGTTCCGACCGGACGGTTTATCTAGCATAGACCTTTCACATTTGTCTCTCATTCGAAACACTGAGAACTTGGTAGCACCGGTCAGCAGCCTAACAGAAGCTATGTGCGAGAAGTCATGTACACTTGAGTAATGTCCACTTAATACATTTGCGGCCTCTGTATCTTTGTTTGTGAATCCTACGGGTGTTCTAGATTAGTGAACTCACACCTTACTGCTCAGGTGTGTCCTACAGTTGTATGTACAGAAAGTCAGAACCCTTGTCTACTTTTGTCACAGTAGACTATATCGATGCGCAAAAAGTGCCTTAAGCGTACTAAAAACCTACATGGGTTGTCGGAGATATCCAAATCCTTGCTTCAGCCCACTATATTTTATCCAGTGGTAACCCCTGTTTCCGCGAAGCTATTCAGCAAGAACCATAGTGTGATCATCCTGTCCCCATTGGTTATGGTGATCGTGGAAACACCCAATGCTTCGTTCCCATCTCGAATCAGATCGAAGAGAACAACAGCCTTGCCGTTAAAACAGTTCAGGTGTTTCTGGTTTCGGACACTGGCTGATTCTTTGGCTGTTGTGCGATCTGGTGCTTACAATATCATACATCTTCAGAAAAAGCCGAAATAGGAGGTTCATTTGAGACGAGGGGCCACCATATGTTGTACAACCGTCCTGAGTTTTGAGATTCAACATCCATTTTCTGCGTCTGTCCGATTGACCACTGGTCGGACCATAAAAATAGAGAGAGATTGCGGGCTTACCTCGACAGAGCCGCAGGCGTATGGACGATTAGGGCGCTGATGCCTTGTAGGTCACCTAACGTCAAACGGTTGATGTGACTGCGGAACACACCGTGCTCCCGAGTATTCTTCTATGATAACCAACCCAGCAGGAGGTGTGACCAAAGTGTACTTCTCGAGACTTACCTTAGTATGCAAACCCTGTCTCACTTAGGACTACAAATCCACTACCCATCGCTATCAGTCTGATGCGGTGTTCTGGTGGATCGGGACTACATCGACTTAGCAGCACACATACATTCCACTGGAATATATCCCACGTCTACAGGCCTGTCTCAGGTTGGCTTGAGGAAACCTGCATGGAGCCTCTGGTTCAGCAGCACAAACGTTTCCCATGGGGATCCCACTGGGAACCGATGACGAAATTTTGACTCATTTGGCTATGAGGGTTAACCCAGTCTGGAGATGCAATAAGTATGACAGCGACACCTGATTCTAAGTACTGCTGCACTCAATAGGTCTATTGTCAACGACGTCAAGTGTATGAGTTTTTCGCCTCTAAGAGTGAATATGCTTACGACCAAGTTTAACCGTTTGGCAGTCGGAACATTCTTAGTTTGAGCAAGCACTTTGGTAAGCATTTTGGCAACTTACAAAATTAGACGGTAACTCTTGGCTACCATTGACTAACGACAGCTACAGTGTCGACAGTCTACTGGGCTGTGTTGCAACGGTTCTGACAAGAATTATGCCTAACTGACTCAATAACGACGATTTTGAGAAGGTTGTTGCCTAGAAGCGATGTGAATTCCGGATAAATCCCAGTACGACTGTTCACCAATTCCACAAGAGATTTCATCAACCAAATCAGTCGTGTATGCGTGGAGGACTTAGTCAAAGCGTTTTAGTTCATGAGGCGCAAACATTATAGGCAATGTGATAAATTTGGAAGCCCACATAAATTCGTTAATTTAGTTAAAACGTGACAAGTGAATGTAAAAGCGAAGATGCAATCGTGTGGATCGATTTCTGATGAGTTTGATAGTGTGGCTGATGTGAAACAGGAATGCATCCTAACCGAGACTCTGCTTAGTTCACATTTGACTGCTGTGCCAACAACTGCCCCTCTGAACTCGGAGTCAGGTGAGCGTGTTGAACAACACAGACAGTCGCCTGCTGATTAACCAAATTTTCGGCGTTTCAACCCGGTTGCGTAAACCGGATTTTCGCGTGTTGTTGTTTACAAACGATAGTGTGCTATTTCCGTACAACTTTTGCAACCGCATCGGTCATATTCGGCTTAGGTGTCAATACAGGTAGTACGCATCATTTTGTCTGCGATTTCCGTGAAATTCACAATGGCAATCTGTCGACTGATCCATCAATGATTCGTAAGCTACAAGACCGAGTAGCCAAGGCTAGTGGTGTTTTGGGACATCTGGCAGAAACAGTGAACTGACTTTGAAAACAGAACTGCTTGACCACATGTTCCTGGTACTGTCCACGCTGTTGTACGGGGATCAGTCATGGACATTGCAACAACAAACTATGTGGCACCTGAGACGCTTTCATTTGTACTATCACGGTGAGACTGGACCTTGACGTGGTGTGACGGCTTGCGCATCTCGATGACCTTTTGGGCTAAACTGGACAGAGTTACTCATACCAGGCAGGCCAACAGGTAGAGGTCTGACAAACCACAGTCTCCTGGTCCTCCAGGTTGGGGGTTGGAAGATGGTTGGCATCTCTTCCTGAAA